>JAVGWX010000014.1:67352551-67482551 GCA_036924085.1 Ariolimax columbianus
GGTTGCTTGGTTATCTAGTTAGTTGGTTGGTAAGTTGGCCGGTTAATTCGTTAGTTGGTTGATTGGCTGGCTTGCTGATTGGTTAATTGGTTAATTAGTTGGTTAGTTGGTTAGATGTTGAGTTAATTTGTATAATTCATTACAATTATGCCGTTGAGCGGCGAGGCATCTGTCCTGCGCCAAGTGCGTTGCGTCGTTTATTGTGAGTTCATGTCATTGCACAATAATCGTCATCATCATCATCGCTAGGCTTCGTGGGGAGCTGTAGTTTTCTGTCGTGTACCAGCTTTATCGCTAAAGCTATTGTCATTCCGTGTTTCTGTTGACATCGCTGGCCACATCTCCATTGAGGTCCTCCGTTGTTTCATTGTTGACGGGCCTAGATTCACTGGTGGTTTGCCGGTTCAATCTCAGCTGTTCGTAACTTAACGTCTTTATACTGGTTTAGAAGACTCTGCTACAATATAAACAGGCAAGAGACGATTGTCAAACTGCGCCTCAGAACAGGACACAACCGACTCCGCAGCCACATGTACACACAATGTAGGATTAGCGACTCAAAAATGTGTACATGTGGACAGGCACCCCAGATATGAGAGCATATACTTCAGGACTGCCCAGAGTATTAGATACTGAGACGGACATACTGGCCAAGAGAAACAACACTGGAAGGGAAACTATATGGACCTATGTGTGAACCGCAGAATACAGCGAGGATCCTACAAGAGACAACTTTGGAGATGTAGACATACTCCAAATGAACGAAAGAAGAAGAAGAATAAGACTCTGAATAGTTTGAAGACAACCAATTTTTCTTTCCAGTCGTAAAGAAAAACATGAGACGTTTACGAAACACCGAATAAGCTTGAAGGCACGTTCTGGCCGACCGTGTGATGGTGCAGAATTAATTCATGGTCAAATGAGATATTCTCAATGTTTTTCTAGAACGCACTAAATCAGACGTATTGGATGAACACGCAGGGACGGTCAGTATAGGTGGACGCCTCCTCACCAACCGTCTGTTTGCCTACGACATTATCGGTCTGGCTGGAACAGAGCTTGAACTTGCAAGGCTAGTCGCAAACCTGGATAATGCTGCCGAGAAATTTGGGATGGAGATCAGTGCAGAGAAGAGTAAGATCATGGTCAACGAACTAGAGGGGAATTAAAACCCGATTATGGGAGGATAGTAACATTTTGCAAACTTGACGGTTAGTGTGCAGTTTACACCAGAATTCTATCTCATCATGCGCATCGTACGTATGTTCACTTGGTGCAATTAGGTTCGGTTTCATTGGAACATGCCTCGTATTTGCTCCGAATCGCTCAGCATGGCGCACCGCCAATGCACATGGTTCTCGCATCGATGAGAAGAGAGCCATTACTGAAGTGCAGAAAACGCGACTGCAAGAAAGGAAAGAATCAAGACATTCCAATGACTGACACTGTCCACGTGTGCCCCACTTGCGGTAGAGTTGGTCGTGTTCAGATCGGACTATACATGCGCTCCTATACGACCACGTCTGAATAGACATGTCTGCCGATGACGCCATCTTTCCTTGCGATAAAAATTAAAATATTATTAATACAAATTTTTAATGTTACTAGCTTTTCCAAGCCCTTTTGACTTTTCGCAAACTTTTTATTACACCCGTAAGTAAATTTAACTTCATAAATTGGGGGTCGCTGTGGTCAGGAGATAAGTCACACGTCTCTGAAAGTGATGAACTGAAACGGTGGACGATCAAATCCTGCAACTTTCAAGTAACATCTGGACTCAGTAGAGGTGGAACCACAGTGCCTGCATCCTGAGTTGCCTCCAGTGTTCTGTCTTGCCACTCGTCCAAAGTAGCTCAAGAACAGAGAGTGAGGATGAATAATCAGCGTAGTTTCTTGCTCAATAATCCAAATACAGCGGAAGTTACGTCATCAAGACAAGGCGTCTGATTATGTCGCAACAAAAACCAGCTTGATAAATATTGTTTTAATTGTAAATTCCAACCAACAATCCCTTGATTTTTTTTTAAACCTTTCCGTATTTCACTTCATCATCATCATCATCATCATCATCATCATCATCATGAGTCATGTAACCTAGAAGGTTGTTGAGGAACCGTTACTGCAGTTTGTCGAACCAGTTCCCATCATACGTCTTGATTTGTCGCCAGTGTATTAGTTTCAGCTATAGACCTTCCAGTCCATTCTTTTATATTGTCCTCCCATCTCGTTTATTGGTCTCTCTCCCCTACACTTTCCAGGCATAGTGCCTTGCAGGACAGTCTTCCAGAAGTTCACCTCTGACAACTCATATTTTCCTCAGCAGACAGTTGAAAACATGACGGGTGTGATAAGGAATCCTTCCAGAGTTGATCAGCTAACGGTGATTCGGTTTCTAACAGCTGGAGAATGTTGACCAGTTGACATCGCAGAATGCAGGCAGTGTATGGTGACCTGAAGTGTTGCAACAATATGCCCCTGACCTGGTCTCGGAATTTCTTTCGTTAAGTCAAGTCCTTCTTTAATCATCGTTGTCCAGTTCTTTACTGTTGTCTTCGACACACTTTTGTCACCATATACTGCCTGCATTCTGCGATGTCAACTGGTCGACATCCTTCAGCTGTTAGAAACTGAATCATCGCTCGCTGATCAACTCCGGACGGAATCCGTACCAACCCGCCAGATTTGCAACGGTATACTGAGGAAACTATTAATCGGAGGATGATGACATTTTGCAAACTTGACGGTTGGTGTGTGCTGTTTATACCAGAATTTTATGTCATAATGCGCATCGTAGGTATATTCACTTACTGCAGTTAGGTCCGATTTCATTTGAACACATCTCGTAGATCCAGGAGGCGAAACCAATGAAGACACGTTTCAAACAAAACTTCAGATAATCCTTGAATCGTTTCGTCTGCTGCTCCGACAAGGCTACACAATCAATCATCTGACGCAGAGAAAGCGGGAGTACTGGATTAGAAACATTGGATCAAGATGCTTGGAAGTGCATGAGCTGCAGCGCTCAGCGACCAATAGGTGACTGCTAGCGTCAGGGCCAGCGAACCAGAGCTGCCAAGACCCTTCTACACCTCCTCGCGGTGATCCTGGATAACAGGCTGCAACAGAGCAGACTGGCTAAGGAGAAGGGATCGAAGAGGGAATGCTAACCCGGTACTCAAAAACTGCTTGTTGAAGCCGGATGTGTTGGACCGAAAGGTGCAAATATCGCAGTCAAGCTGTAAACTACGACACAACACGTTCCGTTTTCTGGACTACATTCTGCTACTTAAGCCCTTTCAGGGTTTGGTAGCGGGAGACTGAGAGCAAACAAAGTCAAGACAAGCCAAGAAACATGTTGGGGTAGTTGGAATTTGAAAGTGATCCCACATGGCAGAAAAAAGTTGCATGTTTTTCTTGAAGACCTGTGCTTCACATGGATCTGAAAGGTTTTGACTAATTGTATAGTCCCTTAAAAAGAAAAAAAAAGGGAAATCTTCACGTACGCTGCTAGTAACCTTTCGATAAATGGTTTCCAAAGCACTTAAGTGGTTCCATACAACGCACCAATTCAGATGTCCGTTTTGCGCCGCGGTACTTTGAATGGATTGGCTACAGGCCGAATACAAAATGTATGAAGTCCAAGAGAAGTAATCGGATTTTATATAGCCTCATTGGGGCATGAACTCCCAAAGGAGATTGGTCGACTAGTTGAATGTTAACTTGGAAACTTCAGAAGGAAATTATTTCTAATCGTTCTGGTGACTTAGATGTCAGCAATGCTTTTGATCAATGTTCCAGTTACTTTAGTAAATCTTTATATGCTTTTAAATATAGGATCGGTCCTACGGAGTGAGACATAAGGCTGGGGTTTCTCAGATAAAGTGAGCAGCGGACAGGTCGCTGCTGAGCGCAGTATACATGGATGCCAGTAACCTCCAGTTTGAGAAGGGAGATGGAAGTAGTGACCTCAGCGCTGAGATGGATATCTGAGACACTTTTAATAAGGGCATCATTGTGTCTGACGGGCAAGCCGTACTTCATAAGGTACACTAGGGGGAAGGTGTAGGTACGAGTGGATAGGTGTGGAGTCATAGACAGGATATAAACATGCTGGAAAGAATTCAAAAATGAGCGACAAAGCTGATAGGGGGATTCCAGAATTACAGTTATGAGGAAAGACTCAGAAAAACCGACCTATAGTGTCTCGAAGAGATAAGAATTCGTGGTGATTTAATACAGGTTTATAAGATGATCAGAGGAATGGATAAATTAGACTATAAAAATTTTCTTTTTAAATACAGCCACCCACCAAGAGGGCATAGCTACAAGTTGACTAAAGAGAGATCCAGATTAGATATTAGGAAATATTTTTTTAGTCAGAGAGTGCTGAATGCTTGGAATGCATTGTCAGAGGAGGTAGTGGGAGCAGGGACAGTTTATGCATTTAAGAATAAATAGGATGCGCATAGCTTTTAGAGCAAGGTGATGTAAATGGAACTGGTTGTATACAGACTCTGCAGGGTCTTCTAAACCAGTATAAAGACGTTAAGTTAAGTTAAGTTATGTTAAGCAGCTGTTGGGGATCAAAATGCTGAGCAGCACACTCATTAGCACATGAGTGCTAGCGTCAGGGCCAGCGAACCAGAGCTGTCAAGACCCTTCTACACATACCACGCGGTGATCCTGGATCACAGACTCCAGCAGGGCAGACTGGCTTAGGAGAAGGGATCGAAGAGGGAATACTAACCCTGGTACTCAAAAAATGCTTGCTGAAGTCGGATGTGTTGGACCGAAAGGTGCAAATATCGCAGCCAAGCTGTAAACTACGACACAACGCATTCCGTTCTCTGGACTACATTCTGCTACTGAAGCCTTTTCAGTGTTTGGTAGTGGGAGATTGAGAACGGACGAAAAAGAAGCAGAAAAAGAAACAGCTGTTGAGGCCTCAAACATCAAGCGGTAGAAATGGATCTACTGACCTGGTCATGCAGAGTTTTAGGGCAACGTAACAGCTGACATCTTGGTTTCACAAGCTCCCATCATGGGCACGTTAGTCATGGATAGGAAGACATTTTGAAATCAACCAACGATCGTCTGCTGGAGGAGGACAACGCAATGGATGAATCAGCAATCCACAGACTGCAAGGTTTCGAAATAAAACGTGGTTTGAGCGGAGTGGGGTGCATGAGAGGACGGAGCAGGAGCGTGTACAACCAGCGAGCTACAGGGACCATCAGCATCCCGACCCTGTGCCATTTTCTGAGAGACTGAGCACCTAGGGATATGCCCGAAGTGCAGTGACGTCGATTCTTAGAAATAGTGAACGTTCGTGAACCCCTTGCGTTTTAGCAAACAAACGGTTGTGGTTCTGTACAAGTTTTCATCATAATCACCATCGCCATCCTCATCATCCCCATCATCATCTTCATCTTCATCACCATCATCACCATCCTCATCACCATCCTCATCACCATCATCACCATCACCATCACCATTATCACCATCACCACCATTACCATCACCATCATCACCATCCTCATCACCATCATCACCATCACCATCACCATCCTCATCACCATCACCATCCTCATCACCATCATCACCATCACCTTCATCATCATGACCATCATCACCATTAACACCTCCATCATCATCATCATCATGTCCCGTAACCTAACAGGTCATTAGAGCACCAATACTGTAGTCAGTTGGACCAGTTCCCTCCACTCACTCAGTTTTGAGCTAAAATATTTGTTCTAGCTATGGCCATTCCCGTCCACACTCTGACGCTGTCTTCCCATCTCCTTTTATGTCTCCCTCTCTTACGTTTCCCAGACACAGTACCTTGCACATCAATCGTACAAGCTCGGGGACGGTGTGGGCTCGTGGTTAAGTGACACGGCTCACAACCAGAAGGTGCTGGTTCGATCCACTTCACAGCACCGGCAAAAGCAAACCCCTAGAACATACAGAAAGAAGCAGGCCGTTACATAAAATGCATGCTGAAGTCGGATGCACTGGGCCGACAGGCGCAAAAAAAATAAAAACCATAGTGCAACGCACACCGCCCTGAGGATTAGGGAAATAAGGCGAACGCAAAAATAACCACAAAAAAACCCCCCAAAACAACCGCACAAGCCGTAATAAATGTTTTGTTTGTTTTTCGTGTTTCTTTTTTTTTGTTTTGTGGGTTGGGGGGGGGGGGGGGGGGGAGAGCGGGGACGGGAGGGATAGGGGTTCGGGGGCTGACATCGGAACTTGAGGAGTATAATTTTTTGTGTTGTGATATTTCTTTGGTGAATCGGTGTATTACGTTTTTTTTTTTTTTTATGTTCATTTTATTTAATACCGTAACCCTGGTGCCCATTCACACATGTTATGTGTCCTATGCCAGGTAGTCAAATGTCGTCTAAACCAATCTTTGTCCTTAGTCTATAAGCAGCACCATGTCGGACCAAGGTCATGTCGAAGGCCATCTCTTCATCTCATTAGTGGACATTCGGGAGTGGTGGGGGGGGGGGGGGGGCTGATTATTGGGGTAGGGTCACCATGACGACACTTTGCGTGTCCATCCATTGTCAGACATGCGTTCCGCGTCATCTGTCCACATGAACGCGGTATCTATGGCGTCATTGAAGCAGGTTGGGCTCCTCTGATGGCGGTGATGCGGATGTGGCCTGGTAGTGATAGTGTTCTACGCTCCATCACTCGTTGCTGCTGCCTTGCAGTTAGGCCGGGGACAGCCAAAGGCTAAGGAGGGCAACCCTACAGAAACGCCTGTTGAAATCGGATGCACTGAGCCGCAGGCTTAACAAAATAAAACAGTGCAACGTAAATATCGCTGTAAACAGCGTACGATGAAGAAGAAGAAGAAGAAGAATAGCTTGGAACCGCGCCGTGTCTGCACCTCGCAGTCATATACTATGACTGGAATGACCAGGCTGTTGTGAAATTGAAGAGATCAGGTTGGTCAACATTATATGCCGACTTTCACCACCATCATCATGTAGCATGTCCTTTGTAGAACGTCGCTCCCATCACAGTCTGTCTGAAAGTAACTCGTTCTCTTGCCAAAACTCCAGCCTCCGCCATAGTCATACCCAGGCATTCCTGGATATCTTGGTGCCATCGTCTTCATGTTCTACCCCTTCCTCTTTTGCCTGGCACCATATCTTCCATCACCGTTCTCTCAAGACCGTCATGTCTCTTGATGTGACCAAAGTATTTGCATCTCCTAGCCAAAACGGAATTGATAAACCATTTCTCCTCTATGCTTAACTCTTGCCGAATGTCTACATTTATTTTTTTCTCTGTCCAGGGTATTCTGAGGATCTTTCTGTAACATTTTGACTCGAAGGATTAGATTCTTTGTTTAGAAGTTTTGGTAATCGTCCATAATTCACAGCCATAAGCTGCCACAGTAAAAACACAGGCTCTCAAGACTTTTACTTTTATCATTTTGTTGGTGCTCTGCCATAATTTCTTCAGTCTGTTCAGTCTCTGCATTGCCATAGCTAGTCTTCTTCTGATTTCTTTCGAGCAGTCGCCATTTATGCCGACTTTAATCTTTTAAAATGGTTATCGTTCATGATCTCTTCATCTCGGCCATCTTCAGTGTTTTCTTCGGGTGTTTTCTTTGAGTGTTTTCTAATTTTCCAACCCGATAAAGGGGCGTGGCTAATGCGATGCTACTTGACATGTCTTTCTTCTTGGCGTTCAGGATCTTTTGGTCATGCTATATCTGCAGGCCAGTCGCCATGATGAAGTCTGTAGTTTTCAACAGGTAGGAGCGGCTGCCCCACAGCTTTTGGTCATGCTATATCTGCAGGCCAGTCGCCATGATGAAGTCTGTAGTGTTCAACAGGTAGGAGCGGCTGCCCCACATCTTTTGGTCATGCTATATCTGCTGGCCAGTCGCCATGAGGAAGTCTGTAGTGTTCAACAGGTAGGAGCGGCTGCCCCACAGCTTTTGGTCATGCTATATCTGCAGGCCAGTCGCCATGATGAAGTCTGTAGTGTTCAACAGGTAGGAGCGGCTGCCCCACATCTTTTGGTCATGCTATATCTGCTGGCCAGTCGCCATGAGGAAGTCTGTAGTGTTCAACAGGTAGGAGCGGCTGCCCCACAGCTTTTGGTCATACTATATCTGCAGGCCAGTCGCCATGATGAAGTCTGTAGTTTTCAACAGGTAGGAGCGGCTGCCCCACAGCTTTTTTGTCTCAGCTCCGCACCCTCTGGCCAGGTCTGGCATCTGATTTCCCTATAGATTGGGTATTCCTGTAGAATATGCTCAAGGTTCTGGCAAACTGTTCACGATGGCACTCATCGGTGTGTGAGATCTTCAGTCGGAATAGATATTCTAGTAGTCTGCAGTGTCCAGTTCTCAGACGAAATAAGGTAGTTTGTTGATTTCTTTTAAGATAGTGAATTGGGTCTGGTGTACTGCTTATGTTTCTGTCTTCTCTCCATTGATGTATATACTGTTTTTTGATGATGTTCTTGATTTCTCTGTATGGTACTCGATGATTACATTGTGCCTTTTTGCTGCCATCTTTTGCCAGAGCATCAGCTCTCTCATTTCCCGTGATTCCGCAATTGGAGGGTAGCCACTGTAGCGCTATTGTTGAGGATCTCTGAAGTTTTCCCAGATCAGATCTGATCTCTGATAACAGTGGTTCGTTGTTTGTTTTTTGAATTGTTTCTAATAGTTCTCTGCAGTCCGTGAATAAAGCTATTTTTGTTGGAGGTTGCCTTTCTGTTTGAAGTAATCTTTGTTTGAAGTGTCTAATCCTCCGGTTCATGGGAGTAAATACTTTTTTGTAACTACCTTTTTTTCGGTACAGACTTGTGATTGACCTTTCCAGTTACAATTTGATAGATTAACACGTTGCACTGGAAGGAAAGTGTACACAATCCCAGCTCTCTAGGTTATGAGGAAGTTGGTTACAATAGGAGAAATAGAAGTTGACGCAAACGGACAGCGGTAGTGTCAAGTTAACCAAATGTATAACCAAAATATTATTCATCATCATCATCAGTCCCGTAACCTAGAAGGTCATTGAGGCTCCGTTATTGCAGTTTGTCGAACCAGTTCCCGCCATACGTCTCGTTTTGTCGCCAGGGTATTAATTTCAGCTATAGACCTTCCAGTACATTCTTTTATATTGCTCTCCCATCTCTTTTTTGGTCTCCCTCTCCCACGCTTCCTAGGCACGGTGCCTTGCAGCACTGTGGTATATGTCCATACCATGTCAATTTTCGTGTTTTAACTATAGTCAGTAGGTTTTTATACTGGTCTAACTCCTTTCTAACAATTTCAAGAACACTCTCGTTTGTAACGCGATCCAGATATGAAATGCCAAGAATTCTTTGCAAGCATCTCATTTCAATTACGCAAATTGTTCGTTCTAGGGCAGCCGTCAGAGTCCAAGTCTCACACGCGTTGAGGTATACCGAGGTGACCGTTGTATACATTAAAGTCAGCTTCGATTTTAGGCTAACGTTCATTTCTTTCCAGATTATTCGCAGTCTGGTCAGGGCGACCATGACCGTCGCTGTTCTTGACTGAATCTCCGCTCTAGACCCCTCCGCATTCACTTCTGCTTCTAGATATTTGAAGCGCGTAACACTATCCAGAGGTTCACCTTTGACCATAATCGAGTTTAAAATACCCTCTGAGGCGTTGACCAAAATTTTACTCTTCACTGCACTGATTTCCATCGCAAATTTCTGGGCAGCATTGTCAAATTATTTTTATAAAAACTAAATTTCTCGGCACAAGTTTCTTTATATACTCAGACTCTGTTTTGTGTTTGTTTTTGCGACTACTGACATGTCAATGTTTTAGGATCTGTCAAAATTTGAAGGGACACAAATTTTTCTGATCTATTTAGGAAATTCCTAAATTAAATTGACATCTAGTAAATTAGCATGTGTAATTGGTTATTAGTCCATTTATATTTTGCTTGGTGTTTAGTAAATTTTCGTATTCAATTGATATTTAGTAAATTTGTATGTTCATTTATCTTTTAGGAAATTTGTATGTTCATTTATCTTTTAGTAAATTTGTATGTTCATTTATCTTTTAGTAAATATGTATGTCCATTTATCTTTTAGTAAATTTGTATGTTCATTTATCTTTTAGTAAATTTGTATGTTCATTTATCTTTTAGTAAATTTGTATGTTCATTTATCTTTTTGTAAATTTGTATGTTCATTTATCTTTAAGTAAATTTGTGTGTCCATTTATCTTTTAGTAAATTTGTATGTTCATTTATCTTTTAGTAAATTTGTATGTTCATTTATCTTTTAGTAAATTTGTATGTTCATTTATCTTTTTGTAAATTTGTATGTTCATTTATCTTTTTGTAAATTTGTATGTTCATTTATCTTTAAGTAAATTTGTGTGTCCATTTATCTTTTAGTAAATTTGTATGTTCATTTATCTTTTAGTAAATTTGTATGTTCATTTATCTTTTAGTAAATTTGTATGTTCATTTATCTTTTTGTAAATTTGTATGTTCATTTATCTTTCAGGAAATTTGAATGTTCATTTATCTTTTAGTAAATTTTAATATCCATTTGGATTTTAGTATCCATTTGGATTTTAGTATCCATTTGGCTTTTAGTATCCATTTGGATTTTAGTATCCATTTGGATTTTAGTATCCATTTGGCTTTTAGTATCCATTTGGATTTTAGTATCCATTTGGATTTTAGTATCCATTTGGATTTTAGTATCCATTTGGCTTTTAGTATCCATTTGGATTTTAGTATCCATTTGGATTTTAGTATCCATTTGGATTTTAGTATCCATTTGGATTTTAGTATCCATTTGGATTTTAGTAAATTACAACTGCTATTTGACTTTCGGTCTTGTCTTGTCTAACCCTGTCTTATCCACTTGTGTCGTGAGGCGGCGTGGGGAGCCGTAGTTTTTTGTCCAGGGCCAGACGTGTCGCTGAAGTAGTCGTCATCCCATGACGATTTAGAATATCCGCAACATTTCCTATCCATCTAGTTCTCTGTCTGCCACGGTTGCGAAAACCTAAACGTCGTGCGTTATAGGCACACAGGGGTAGTTGATCAGGGACATTCTCATTAGGTGGCTGAACCACTTGATTCTCGGTGCAATGCCGATTATGGGATATATTTTATCAATGGGGTGGGTTTGACATATAGTGAAACCTTACCAACATGACTGAAACCTTACCAACATGGCTGAAACCTTACCAACATGACTGAAACTTTACCAACATGACTGAAACCTTACCAACATGGCTGAAACCTTACCAACATGACTGAAACTTTACCAACATGGCTGAAACCTTACCAACATGACTGAAACTTTACCAGCATGGCTGAAACCTTACCAACATGACTGAAACTTTACCAACATGGCTGAAACCTTACCAACATGGCTGAAACCTTACCAACATGGCTGAAACCTTACCAACATGGCTGAAACCTTACCAACATGGCTGAAACCTTACCAACATGCCTGTTTAAAAACTCCCATATGCACTTGACGTTTACTAGCTCTTAAAGACCATAATTTTGTTTACTAGTTTTGCCAGAATTATTTTTTATATAAAAGCAGTCTCTTCATAAAATGTCATCTTAATTATTTCACAAGGAAGACAAACATGTTATATATCAAATTTAAGGAAAAAATATGCAGTAAGAATATGAAGGTCTTGTATAATTTAATAAAATATTACAAGTAATTGTTAATAATTATATTATAATTTTTTGTTTATAAAACTATTTTTCACACACAAAAATGTCACCAATCCATTGAAACATAATGCAGATTGGTCTAGTGTACTTCAGAATAGCAGTATCCACATTTGAATAATATCTACAAGAAAAGAATTTTCTGTAGCAGTCAAATGGAGTAGATGTGTCACTGAGTTGCAGGTCTCCATTCACTCCACATGGTCGACCACAATTTTGCAGCAATCTGAATGAGTTCTGGGTCTCAGTCAGTCAGTGGTGATGGAATTTGGTGCTGAAACCCATTCACTATCATGTAATTCATGTAGAATTTGCTTCAGAAATATTGCAATTAAGTTTTTCTGTTGATGGTGCAGTCAAACGTTTTTGCCTTTTAGCACCACTAGGTCCTGTCTGGGACAAAGCCCCCTCATCTTCATCATCAGATTCAGTAGGCTGAAAGGTTGAATAATATTATATTCTATTTCTGACTCCGATTCAACATCAGAAAAATGTGAATCTTCGTTAATAAATTCATCTAAAGTACACAACTCTTTAGCCTTTTTTACAGATAGACACCATACTATTAGACAATCTTGAAGTGCTAGGTTCGCTACACATTTTTGTGATACTAACTTGAAAGATGACAAATGTTTTCCAACTTTGATTGTCCTTACAATGAACGTCGAAGCTTTTACAATTGAAATGTAAATATAATGGTTACTTCCCTTACCATTTAATTTGAATTAAAATCTAGTAACACTGAAAAAACGAAACAAATTTAATTCAATGTGCTGTTAATGATATGAGAATTTTTCTGGCATCAAGCGGACGCCCGGAAGAACGCTGACAGCGCTCTTATGGCCTTTAAAAGCTAGAGCTATGCTCCACTGATCAGCTTCTTGTATACCCAAGGGGGGGGGGGGGGCCGTGTTTCCAGGGGTAGGAACTTTCGTTTCCTACCCAACTTTCCTTCAAGGGAAGTAAGTCGTTCCGATGATTCAAAGGGACATTAACCACCTATCCAATCATTGTATTCAGAACTTTGAGCTGTCCACCATTTCCTGACATCAATGGTTATTAAAAACTGTCACAGATTGCAGCAATTGTGGACAAATGCAATACATCTAATGAATCAATATAGGATTGGCATTTTTGTGGATCGGGAAACAGCATATAGACAATACTTTAAAATAAAGAGACAGGTAATTTAGGAGGAAAAATTAGCTTCAGCGTTACAAATTGACCAACAATTCCAACATACCAGGTTAAGATCATATTGCTCACCCCGGGGGGCCACTCTTCCCCTTCTCTCTCTTCTCACCTCACTCTGTTTCATTTGACTCTATCCCACAGTCACACCCTTGCACAACTTTCACACGCGCCCTCGTGGTAAAGCCCTTCCATTGCACTTTGGTTGGGCTAGCTTCTGAGGGCGCACAAACCTAGCATAGGTACATACAGATGCACACATGCATCCAAGCACTGGTTTATGCGTCCTGATATCGCCCAATTGACTACGGTCTGGGGTGGAAAATGGCGCGCCTCCGCCAGTAGAAACTAGCGAGGCAAACATTTAAGCAAAAAAAAAAAAAAAAAACATACCAGGTTTTTACACGGTTTATAACCTATAATACACACACACACACACACACACATACACACACACACACACTAACACACGTGAGGCCCTTTCATTGCACTTTGGTTAAGGTTGTTCCACTGAGATCGTCATAACTATCATAGGTAGACACATACGCGCATACGCATCCACGCACTGGTTAATACTTCCTGATATCGCCTAAAAGACTACTGCCTAGGGTGGAAAGTGACGTGCCTCCGCCAGTAGAATACAGAGGCACAAAACTTTCACCAAACTGAAATGGGATTGAAATTAATTCGTTTCTAGTTTGATTGAGCATGTCGGGTATTTGTCTCGGTTTAACCACTTCTCCGCGTACAGTAAAGGGTTGGCAAAACTTCTGTAGTGCAACACTGCTATGGTGGAACGCACACAGACAGATACAAACGCGCACTAATGCACTGGCCAATACGCCCACATTACAAACATATACACACACGCATCCATACACTGTCCTAAGTACTGCAGTCTGAGGTGAAACAGGGCGTGCTCTCACCAGTAGAATCTAGAAATCAAACCATTAATCCCCAAACATACGAACGATGCGCATGATGACGTCACTTCTGGTGAAAACAAAAAATACCAACCGTCAAGTTTCCAAAATTTCATTAATATTTCTCCGGGATGTTTCAGTCGATGTCAGCCCCTGATATTCCCTTACAACTTTTAAACCAATGAAAGGGGAGGAAGACTAACGTATGGTCAGGCAAACTATACTGGTCAAGACCCTCGCCTTGACTTTCCCGTAAGTCTTCCCTGGAAACGGGGTATTTTCATGGCAGCCTAGTTAACAAGGTGAACGATCGATTTGATACCCGTAGTAGTGAGTGACACGCAGTTGAAGCAAAGCAAAGTACCGACATCTGGAGGACCCTAGTCCACTTTTATCAGCACGCTCGGGATGTGAGGAATGCTACTGCAACCCGTCCCTTAACGTCTTTTTCAGGGCGCACAAAAAGAGTGTTTATTTTCAGCAATATGAAACCACATGCCGCACCTCTAATATCAGCATGGCTGAAATTGCTTCCTTCTGTGAAGATCGTCTCATTTCTAAGGAACTTTGACGACAGCGATCTCGATATGTCAAGGCGGATCTGACTAGCTGCGACCGCTATGCACGACCTCTGACGTGGATGAAGTAATAGCAAGATCTACATTGGGACCAAAATTTGCATATACTAAGCCTGCGTGGTTCCAATCCTGCTTTACGGCTCCAAAACGTGGACATTGCTGAAACATAACATGTCGAGACTGGAAACCTTTCACATGCGCAACCAGCGGCGTATCTTGGTCATCCGATGGCATGACTACATCCACAACGTGCCTTCACCCAATCTCAGAAACACTTGACCTTTGTCTCACCTTGAGACAAGAACAACAACAACAACAACAACAACAACAACAGCCAAACAGCTCATTAGAACAACAGATAAAGAAACTTCGCTCAACAGATGGACCATGGGAAACACAGAGAGGGAAGTCTATAGGCATATGGCAAGCCTCAATCCAACTGACGAGATCAAGATGCTGAGCAGCCCAGGAGCTGCAGTGGTCAGCGACTCATAGCTGACTGCTAGCGTCAGGGCCAGCGAACCAGAGCTGCCAAGACCCTTCTACACCTCCACGTGGTGATCCTGGATAACAGGCTGCAGCAGGGCAGACTGGCTAAGGAGAATGGATCGAAGAGGGAATGCTAATCCGGTACTCAAACAATGCTTGCTGAAGTTGGATGTGTTGGACAGAAAGGTGCAAATATCGCAATCAAGCTGTAAACTACGACACAACGCATTCCGTTCTCTGGACTACATTCTGCTACACTGTAGATACGGTGATTACATATCTGTTGAGTAGAGGTATTGATTATACTGGCACACTCAACAATGAACAGGAAAAATTGTCCGCTTCAGTTGAAGACCATTTCTCTACAGCTCAGAGAAGCTAGGTGGTACAGAAATAATGATGGATCACAGATATGTGTTGCTTGGCGAGATAAGAAAGCCAAAAAGCCGTGTATTGTTGTCTCCACCAAGACTACAGTTCAGATGGAGCAGGTTACAACTAGACGAGGCAACACAGTTGAAAAACCCAAAGTAGTGCAGCGATACAACATGTGTATGAATGGATGTGACCATAGTGACCAGATGGTATCATACTATGGCAGTTTCCAAAGAAAAACAAGAAAATGTTGTAAAAAAATATTTTATTGGATCATTGAGGTTTCACAGGTAAATGCTCATATATTATACACGCTCTGTCATGCTGATGAGAAGCCTATGCCCTTGAAAGTCTTCAAAGAAAATGTGATCCATCAGCTGACTGAGAAGGCTGCATCCATCATCCTGCAAGAGGTAGTAACCACAAACAGCAATAAAGTTGGGAGAAAATTCAAAGAAGGAAACAAAATTAAAAGATATGAGGATGCTGTGCATCTTGTGGATCACTCAGACAAAGACAGGAACTGCATTGTATGCTCAACTCCTACAAATTTTTATTGCACTGGTTGCCCAGAAAAGCCACATCTCCATCAGAAGAACTGTTTTAGAGTGTACCATACACATGATCCTGCAGATGGTGCTCACTAAAGACATTGATGCACTGTAAATAAATTGGAGATATATAATTTTTTTTTCAAATATTTATTTTTCAAAAAATGTTTAATTTTTTCTGATCTGGCCTACATGAGGTTACATTAGCTATTAGAAGTGTGAATATTATCCAATTTCTGTGTTCTTGGATTTGTTTTTCTTATTGTAGGATTTACTTTATGATAACCACCAAGTAAAAGACATTAAATGTTTCGGACATTCAAAAATTTAAGGTGAGTTGGCACTTTTTTTATAATTTTGAAATGCTTTTCTGTTGTAAATAATAATTTACCATTTACAAATTTCCTACTAAAAAATAACACACAATTGTTTTAGATCTATCTTAGAGAAGATTCATTGACCTACAAAATGGTATATCATTCATAAAAATATGTTAATAATTAAGAAAACTGCAGCTAAATTTGTACATACGCCTGCAAATGGGAAAATGGGACCTACATTTAATTCTGCCACAGCCTGTTTTTCAATTTAGTAGCTAATCAGTTAAGCCCTTTCAGGGTTTAGTAGTGGGAGATTGAGAACGAACAAAGCAAAGCCCAGCCAAGCCGAGCCGAGCCGAGCCAAGCCAAGCCAAGCCAAACCAAGCCAAGGCAAGCCAAGCCGAGCCAAAGCAAGCCAAGGCAAGCCAAGCCAAGCCAAGCCGAGCCGAGCCGAGCCAAGCCAAGCCAAACCAAGCTAAGCCAAACCAAGCCAAGCCAAATGACAGGATAAACCAACTCTCGAGGAGGAAGCAGAGCACAATTTCCCGACTTAGAACCCATCGCATCCAAACTACAGTCTCCTGAATAGAATCCAACCACAACACATTCCACAGTGCCAGCTGTGAACACACCCATTCGAAGTTGGTGATCAGCATCTCTTTGAATGATCTCGCTCAACAAAGCTAGAAAAATTGCCTTTTCACCTGAATCCAGATAAATGTAACACTTTGTATGGAACTAAAACTAAAAAAGCAATTAAAAAAGACGCGCAGATACCATTTCATGGAATTGGGCTGAAGGGCGAGAGCCCGGGTTCTGCTGGAATCGTAGCAACAACCATTGTGTTCTAACTCCCGAAAATGGCTGTTATCGATTACAACCAGTTCTGACGTGGTATAGCTTGACTTAATACAAGACGTTGAATCAATCTAGCGACGACATTAAAGGACGTATAAATATTTTACAGCAGCCATTCATACTGACAGCCACAATGTAAAATGCTGCATTACCATTGATTGAAGAAATGTCATAAAAGTAATGATATGCCGTCTCAACTGAAGAATCAGTGGACAGTCTGGCATGTGATATTCATATCAGTTATTATTCATGACTTTGGTCGTAAAATCTGGATGTTAATGCGTGCTTCTGTCTTGGAGAATTATGCAAAAGAGATGGTCGTTGGTGAGAAAAAACTGCTGTAGCAAGTTTTGAGTTTGACAAACCTTACAGGGTTAGGGGTTTACCGATGGCATGAGATGTCATGATTCTGGCATTGTCGTATGAAAGTCTTTGAATAATTACCTGGCCTGATAATGGAAACTTATTACTGTCATGTCTTGGCTATGTGCGAGTGTGTATATATATATATATATATATATATATATATATATATAGAGAGAGAGAGAGAGAGAGAGAGAGAGAGAGAGAGAAAGCCACACTCGTGCACATACACACATAATACTTTTATACCGGGACGAGTCATAAACTAATCTTGATAAATGCATATTCTGTTTGTAACAAACATAAAACCTTCTTTCGGTCTCCATCATATATACACTCGCACAGAGTATATATATATATATATATACCGTAATATATGCCAGATAATACACTCTAAACCAAACAGCAAGAGAGAGCTGGAAAAACAAAACCGAAAGCCTCAACCTAGACAAAGAAGGGAACAAGCTATGGAAGCTAGTCAGAGCCATGAATGACGAAACCCCTTCAAACAAACAAATTACTATCAAGCAGGGCGAAAACTTGCTCACTGGAAAAAAAGCCGCAAACGCTTTTGTAAAACACTATGCCAGAGCAAACAAAATCGAGGTCCCTGCAGATAGGCATACCGACATTAGTGAAGAGCTAAAGGGGCACGACAACATCAATACGGCACCAGAAGAGCATATGGTGGCCAAATTAACAATGAGTGAAATGGAAGAGGCCATGAGAACATTAAAGAAAAGGAAATCTCCCGGAAAAGACGGGATAACAAACGAAATGCTGATGGGGCTGGGCCAAACAGTGAAGAGGAAACTGCTATCGGTACTGAACCAAAGCTGGAAAAGGGGAATTGTACCCCAGGCATGGAAAGACGCAGTACTTGTACCAGTACAAAAAAAAGGAAAGGACAAAACAGATCCAAATGGATACAGGCCTATCAGCTTACTGATCTGTGTCGTCAAACTGATGGAACGTATGATAAACACCAGACTGATGTGGCATCTGGAAGAAAAACGAATACTAATTCCACAGCAAGCCGGCTTTAGACAGCACAGATCCACTGAGGACCAGGTCATCATCATAGCCCAGGAAATAGAAGATGCCTACCAGGCACAGAAACACACAGTAGCGGTTTCGGTGGACCTGGAAAAGGCATTTGACAAAGTCTGGAAAGATGGACTTAGAGTCAAGCTAAGGAGAAGTGAAGTTTGTGGGAGAATGTACAAGTGGATCAACCACTACCTCCAAAAAAGAACGGACAGAGTCCAAGTACAAGGGCATATGAACAAAAAGGTGACACTCGAGCAGGGAGTACCCCAAGGGAGAGTACTGTCACCCACACTCTTCCTGGTGTATATAAACGACATTACAGAGAATATACCAAGAAGAGTCCATAGCTCAATGTTTGCAGACGATCTGGCTATGTGGACCTCTGAAAAGAATCTCACCATAGCAAGAAATCGGATGCAGCAGGCCCTAACATCGCTGGAAGAGTGGGCGAACTCATGGCTGGTCAAAATAAACGAGGAGAAAACCACATGTACAATATTCTCGCTTTCAATCAAACCCCAAAATACCAAATTAAGTTTAAATGGCAAATTCCTGCAGCCAAACGACAACCCAAACTATCTGGGAGTCACATTTGATCGGCGCATGACATGGAAAAGTCAGATCGAGAGAAACCGAATGAGAGCCAGAGAAAGAATGGCAATCATGAGGAAACTTGCTGACACAAGCTAGGGAGCAGACGAAGGCATACTAAAGAAACTGTACACTGGAAGAGTGAGACCAGTTCTCGAGTATGGCATTGCGGCATGGACAACAGCAGCAAAGGCGAACTTCGATAATGTTAGCAAACTTCAAAACCAAGCCATGAGAGTTATAACAGGAGGCATGAAGTCAACACCAATTGTAGAACTTGAAAAGATTACAAAATTGCAATCCATGACCGATAAAAGAGACTGCAGAGCCCAGCTGCAGTCAGAGAAACTCCGAAGACTGACTGACCATCCAATGCACCAGAGACTAAACAATTTGGGAAATGGGAAACTAAAGCGGAGAAACTTTGCAGAAATAGCCAAAGCAAAGATGCACGAAGATCCCATAAACGCACTAACAACACCAAAGCCCATCACTACTGTACGAAAACCTACCTGGAGGCAGGATATATTTCCAGAGGTGGTAGAAAATATACCAGGTATTGCAAACAAAAACTGCCAGACTGAAAAAGAAAGGAGAGATACTACCCTAAGCTTTATATCGAAAAACTACCCAAGCATGGACTGGACCGATGCATACACCGACGGTTCTGTAACAAACACTACACAGAACGGAGGGGCAGGAGCCTTCCTGAACCTACCAAATGGCAGAAAAATAACACTGTCATTCGCTACTGGTAAGTACACAAGCAATTTCAGAGCGGAGGCAGAGGCACTGAGGGCGGCAGTGGAAGAAATGGTGACACATAAAGAAAATGAAAGCTTAACAGTCCTGCTTACAGATGCTCTCGCCGTAGTCACAGCTCTAAAAAGCAACAAAAACACTGAGCTTAATGACTTAAGAGCAGTACTCTGTCAACTGTGCCAGCAGTCCGCACCAAAAAGGGTAGTGGTACAGTGGGTCCCATCACACTGCAACATCCAAGGCAACGAGGAGGCAGACAGACTGGCAAAAGAAGGTGCAAGACTACCACAAACAGATACTAGTATGACGTACGAAGAGTCAAAACGGCTTATTAAAGCCAGATACATGACCAAATAGGAAACTGAACATACCGTCTACACCAAAAATGATGCCTATTACCAGATGAACAGAAGAGAGCAGGTCGTTGTCTTCAGAATTCGCACTGGCCACAATGGACTGAAGTACCACCTATTCAACAAATTGAAGATAGGTGGTAACGACGAATGCCAGTGTGGTACCGGGAAAATGACCGCTGAGCATCTGCTGCAGAACTGCCCGACATACGAAGATCAGAGAGAGCAGATGTGGCCATCACCAGTGGCAACACAAGACAAGCTTTATGGCAGTGTCGACAGCCTCCGGATGACCGCCACTTTTTTCGAAAAAATAATGGTTACTGTCTGACTGCGTACGATGAAGAAGAAGATATGCCAGATAGTCAAATATCATCTAAACTCATGTCCGTTTGCCATTTAGTACCATGCTGGACCAAGGCCCTGTCAAAGGTCATCTCTCAATCTCATTTATGGAGGTCCGAGGGGAAAGTTTATAAGGGTAGGGTCACCATGGCGTCACTTTATGTGGTCATCTATTGTCAGACATGCGTACCACCTGACCCGCCCACCTGCGCTTTGTTATAACGCGGTATTTACAATGGATATAAAGATCGAGTTACAAATGAGGAAATATGAAATAGAATTACAACAACAATAGGGCTCTTGGCAACTGTCAAAAGAAGGAAACTCGCTTGGTACGGTCACATATAAAGATCAAATGGTCTTGCAAATACGATCCTCCACGGAAAGGTGCAAGGCAGACGACGAAGAAGCCGTCCCAAAAAGAGATGGGAGGACAACATAAAAGAATGGACCAATCTCCGACCAGAATAGTCACAGGTAGCGGCAGCTGACGGAAAAGGGTGACGTGGGGCTGTGAGAATGTCTTCATGTGTGCCCCAACTACCTCACAGGGTACGGGATGACCTGACCTGACGTGATCTACGATGGCATTCATGCAGGTTTGGCTGCGGATGGCGGTGTTGCCGATGTGGTCTCGTAGTGAAAGTTACAGTGTTTTGCGCTCAATTGCTGGGTGAGTAGCCTGGAGCCGCGCTAAGTCACTCTTTCATAGATTCCACACTTCGCATCCATACACCATGGCTGGAATAACCAGGCTGCTGAAGACGTGAGCTCTCGCTTTGTTGTTTTCCATCTGTTAAAGTACGGTCTTGATGGGGCTGACGCTGAACCACCGCACAATTAACCTTCGGGAAATCTATTTATGTAAGTCGTGGGCGTTCATAATTTCTTGGCCCAATTAAATATACATACATACATACATACATTACATTATATTACATTACATGCATACATTACATGCATACATTACATGCATACATTACATGCATACATTACATGCATTACATACATACATTACATGCATACATTACATGCATACATTACATGCATACATTACATGCATACATTACATTACATACATTACATTACATAACATACATACATAACATACATACATAACATACATAACATACATACCCACGCACGCACGCACACACACACACACACGCGCATACAGGTACGCGCACACACGTACATACGCACATACGTACATACACACATCGCATTTCACAGGTTGAAGTTTCATTTTCCTGCAAGTGCCTTGCACAGATATATACTCTTAGCATTCAAAAGAAAACCTTAAAAGTTGGATATAAATTGGAAAAACCATGCCTTTGTATTGTAACTTGCTAATGTAGTTGCTAAGGAGGTCAAGAGTGTCTTAAGTTCCGAAACAGTGTCAGTTCTGTGACAGACTGTTTCAATGCAGTAGAGAGCATTATAGTTTCAATGTAATTGAGATGAAGTGATTTCAATGTAATAAAGAGGAAGTGATGTCAATGTAATAAAGAGGAAAGTGATTTCAATGTAATAAAGAGGAAAGTGATTTCAATGTAATAGAGAGGAAGTGATTTCAATGTAATAGAGAGGAAGTGATTTCAATGTAATAGAGAGGAAGTGATTTCAATGTAATAGAGAGGAGGTGGTTTCAATGTAATAGAGAGGAAGTGATTTCAATGTAATAGAGAGGAGGTGGTTTCCGTGTAAAAAAAAAGAGAAACGGATTTCAATGCAATAGAGAGAACAGAGTTTCAATGCAAAAAAGAGAAAAGGGTTTCAACGAAATAAAGAGGAAGTGATTTCAATGCAATAGAAAAAAGGGGTTAAATGCAATAGAGAGAAACGAGTTTCAGTGGAAAATACACAAACGGGGTTCAATGCAATACACAGAAAAATAGTTCAATGCAATAGAGAGAAAAGTGGTTCAATGCAATAGAGAGAAAAGTGGTTCAATGCAATAGAGAGAAAAGTGGTTCAATGCAATAGAGAGAAAAGTGGTTCAATGCAATAGAGAGAAAGGGGTTTCAATGAAAATACCTTCTTCTTCTTCTTTTGCGTTCGCTCTCAATCTCCCCCTACCAAACCGTGAAAGGGCTTAAGTAGCAGAATGTATTCCAGAGAACGGAATACGTTGTGTCGTAGTTTACAGCTTGACTGCGATATTTGCACATCCGACTTCAACAAGCATTTTTAGAGCACCGGGTTAGCATTCCCTCTTCGATCCCTTCTCCTTAGCCAGTCTGCTCTGCTGCAGCCTGTTATCCAGGATCACCGCGTGGAGGTGTAGAAGAGTCTTGGCAGCTCTAGTTCGCTGGCCCTGACGTTAGCAGTCAGCTATGGGTCGCTGACCACTGCAGCTCATGTGCTGCTCAGCATCTTGATCCCGATGAAAATACCAAAAGTGGTTTAATTGCAATTAGGAAATAGGGGATTCAATTCAATTGAGAGACAGAAGCTGTTTCAATGCATTATATATATGTGTGTGTGTGTGTGTATCTGTGTGTGTGTGTATGTGTCTGTGTGTGTGTGTATCTGTGTGTGTGTGTGTGTATCTGTGTGTGTGTGTGTATCTGTGTGTGTGTGTGTGTGTATCTATATGTTCATGTGTGTTTCTATATGTTCATGTGTGTATCTATGTGTCCATGCGTGTATCTATATGTTCATGTGTGTATCTATAGGTTCATGTGTGTATCTATGTGTGCATGCGTGTATCTATATGTTCATGTGTGTATCTATATGTTCATGCGTGTATCTATATGTTCATGTGTGTATCTATGTGTGCATGCGTGTATCTATATGTTCATGTGTGTATCTATATGTTCATGCGTGTATCTATATGTTCATGTGTGTATCTATATGTGCATGTGTGTATCTATGTGTGCATGCGTGTATCTATATGTTCATGTGTGTATCTATATGTTCATGCGTGTATCTATATGTTCATGTGTGTATCTATATGTTCATGTGTGTATCTATGTGTGCATGCGTGTATCTATATGTTCATGTGTGTATCTATATGTTCATGTGTGTATCTATGTGTGCATGCGTGTATCTATATGTTCATGTGTGTATCTATATGTTCATGTGTGTATCTATATGTTCATGTGTGTATCTATATGTTCATGTGTGTATCTATATGTTCATGTGTGTATCTATGTGTGCATGCGTGTGTACGTATATAATAATAATTTAATTCTATAATTGTAGGAAGAGAAAGAGGTTTGAATGCAATAAAGAGGAAGTGCTTTCAATGCAAATAACAGAAGTGGTTCCATTGCAATAAAGCGAGATGTGTTTTACGTGTAATAGTAACCAAGACGATGTTTCGAAGAATGACAAGAAACATGTTCAATGTAACGAAGAGCAATAACCCAGCCTAAACTAGGAACAATTTTTAGTCCAGTCTTAGATACTAAAAAGAGACTTTATCTATGCTAAAACTCAACCATCGACCATTCTGTGCCATCGTGGATCAGGTGTGACAGCAATGAACTTGATAAACTGTAATTATGTTCGCATTTAACACAAGGGGAATCTCACATTCCCTGATTCCAGCTTCCAATGGCTGTCAGGTAGGTGGGCGAAAAGCGTGATATTTCGCGTGCTGGTTTTCCATAAATCCGTTACAGTTGTCATCATTAGTTTCCCTATTGGCTGGTTAATTCCATAGAACATGCGAGAAGATCGTTTAGCTCTTCTGTTTTAGAAGAATATTGTATTATGGTGGTACTTCTTAGTTGGATTGTTGTCCTACATTCATGGAATTTGTATGGAAGATCGTACGGTCATGTTGCAGAAATAGCCAAAGCAAAGATGCACGAAGATCCCATAAACGCACTAACAACACCAAAACCCATCACTACTGTACGAAAACCTACCTGGAGGCAGGATATATTTCCAGAGGTGGTAGAAAATATACCAGGTATTGCAAACAAAAACTGCCAGACTGAAAAAGAAAGGAGAGATAATACCATAAGCTTCATAACGAAAAACTACCCAAGCATGGACTGGACCCATGCATACACCGACGGTTCTGTTACAAACACTACACAGAACGGAGGGGAAGGAGCATTCCTGAACCTACCAAATGGCAGAAAAATAACACTGTCATTCGCTACTGGTAAGTACACAAGCAATTTCAGAGCGGAGGCAGAGGCACTGAGGGCGGCAGTGGAAGAAATGTTGACACACAGCGAAAATGAGAGCCATATAGTCCTGCTGACAGATGCTCTCGCCGTAGTCACAGCGCTAAAAAGCCAGAAAAACACTGAGCTTAATGACTTAAGAGCAGCACTCTGCAAACTGTGCCAGCAGTCCGCACCAAAAAGGGTAGTGATACAGTGGGTTCCGTCACACTGCAACATCCAAGGCAACGAGGAGGCAGACAGACTGGCAAAAGAAGGTGCATGACTACCACAAACAGATACCAGTATGACGTACGAAGAGTCAAAACGGCTTATCAAAGCCAGATACATGACCAAATGGGAAACCGAACATACTGGTTACACCAAAAACGATGCCTATTACCCGTTGAACCGAAGAGAGCAGGTAGTTGTCTTCAGACTTCGCACTGGCCAAAACAGACTGAGGTACCACCTATTCAACAAATTGAAGATAGGGTGTACCGACGAATGCCCGTGCGGTACTGGTAAAATGACCACTGAACATCTGCTGCAGAACTGCCCGACATACGAGGATCAGAGAGAGCAGATGTGGCCATTGCCAGTGGAACTCCAGACAAGCTCTATGGCAGTGGCGAGAGCCTCAGGATGACCGCCGCTTTTTTCGAAAAAATAATGGTTACTGTCTGACTGTGTACGAAGAAGAAGAAGAAGAAGAAGAAGAAGAAGAAGAAGAACGGTCATGTTTCTACAATATTTTGTTTGCGAGTAAGTTGAAATATATGTGTTCGTTTGCATGGACTTATATTTCTCTCATTTTAACCAACTTGCACATAACTTAGAATAAGGTTGCGATGCTTGCCTGCTGGCAAGGAGGGCAGCGGATCGAATCCCCGAAATGGCTTATTGTGTTTTTCTGTTGGGGGTGAAATAAACAAACCCAGTCAGCACACAACGCGGTGACAGCAGCGGCGAAGCTTCTATTATTCCTCAGCCTAAAAGCTCCTTGAATATACCAGCAATGGCAATAAAGTTGTACGCCAGTTCCACCCATAATCTAAAATAGGGTTCTCAAACCTTTCATACCTGGCGTCCGCTTGTATAACGTTCGAGAGGGTTAATTTTCCTTCAAGTCAGGTCAGGTCGTTGTGGGACACATGAAGACATCCTCACAACGCCACGCCACCCTTCTCTATCAGCGCCCGTTGCATGTGACTCTTCTGGTCGGAGATTGGTCCATTCTTTTATGTTGTCCTCCACCTCTTTTTGGGTCGGCCTCTTCACCTACTGCCTTGCACCTTGCCGTGGAGGATCGTATTTGCAAGACCATTTGATCTCGATATGTGACCGTACCAAGCGAGTTTCCTTCTTTTGACAGTTGCCAAGAGGTCTTCGAAAGGCCTTATTGTTGTTGTAATTCTATCTCGTATTTCCTCATTTGTAACTCGACCTTTGCACGTGACATTTAAAAGTCTTCGGAAACATAACTTCAAGGCCTGTATCCTTCGCTGAAGGTCAGCTGTAACTATCCATGTCTCACAAGCATATAGGAATATTGACAGGACCAGTGTACGCATTAATCTGATTTTCGTGCCTAGTGCTAACCGTTTATCTTGCCAGATTTTGTTAAGCCGTGCAAGCGCCGCTATTGTCTGTGCTATTCTGGCCAACACTTCACATTTTGATCCTTCATCACTGACAATCGACCCAAGATATTTAAAACGGTCAACCACTTCGAGTTCCTGACCGTTAGCTTTTATCCTGCTGTTGAAACCCGTGGCGTTGTTGGTCATTAATTTAGTCTTTCCATGGTTTATCTCCATACCATAGTCAAGAGCTGTTTCATCGAGCCTTCTGATCCATTCCTAGAGTTCTGCTTCTGAACCCGCCAACCCGTCGATATCATCTGCAAAACGAAGGTTGGTAATCGTTCTGTCCCCTATCTTGACAGTACCAACGTGACCTCCAAGTGTCTCATTCATAATTCCCTCAAGGAATACATTGAACAGAGTTGGAGAGAGTGTACACCCCTGTCTCACATCAATTTTCCTTACCGCCTACTAAAATCCAAATTGATGTAAAACTATACAATCCATGCGTATCTTGCATGTTTTTAATCATCATAAAGCAAATCATTTATAGAACATCTCTCCCATAACAGCCCGTCTGAAGAAAATTCGATCTCTAGTTTGCTCCAAGTATTTCTTGACATCTTGGTACCATCACCTTTTTGGTCTTCCCCTGCTTCTCTTCTCCGGGCCCATACCTTTCATTACATTGCTCCTAAGACAGTTGTCTTTTCATGTGATCAAAAAATCTTTCAATTTTCTTTTCGGGATGGAATTTATGAACCAGTTCCCCTCTCTGCTCAACTCTTTCCGAATGTATGTATTCCTCTTCCTTCGTTTACAACAAATAATATTTGTCCACGTTACTCTGATGACTTCTTTATAATACTTCGACTTGACGAACTCGAGGTTTGAGTAACTGTCCATGTTTCACCGAGAATGATGCCACACACACACACAAATAAAAACACATGTTCTTAAAACGTTCGATTTTGTTGATTGTTTTGGTATTCTGTTTTTTACGCAGGTTGTTTTTAATATAGCATGTGATTATTCTGGTACAGTCTACCTGAAAGTTAGAATGGCCAACTAGTAGGCTGTAGCACCCAGGTTCAAGAGCACTGATCTACAGATATGAAACTATGTGCACACAGCCTAGACATTCTACAGTGATGGCAGATTAAAGCATTCAGCCAGATCCGGAGGACGGCGTGGGCCAGTATATTTTGTCTGATCCTAACATACCTGAACAGTATATTGTGTCTGATCAGTATATTTTGACTGACCCTGACTAACATGTCTGACCAGTATATTTTGTCTGATCAGTATATTTTGCCTGACCCTGACTAACATGTCTGACCAGTATATTTTGCCTGACCCTGACTAACATGTCTGATCAGTATATTTTGCCTGACCCTGACTAACATGTCTGACCAGTATATTTTGCCTGACCCTGACTAACATGTCTGATCAGTATATTTTGCCTGACCCTGACTAACATATCTGACCAGTATATTTTGCCTGACCCTGACTAACATGTCTGATCAATATATTTTGCCTGACCCTGACTAACATGTCTGACCAGTATATTTTGCCTGACCCTGACTAACATGTCTGACCAGTATATTTTGCCTGACCCTGACTAACATGTCTGATCAGTATGATGTGTCAGACCAGACGTTAGTCTTCCTCCCCCTAAGATTATATAACATGTGAAGTTGACTGATCGAAATATTGAAATATAATGGTCGTTACTATTTTGTGAAAAAGATTAATTAGGATTTTTCTAATTGTTTTAGAAAGATTTACAATTGGATGAAATTTTGTTCAGAATTTTGACTGTTGAAGTATTTTGGTCAGTGTGTTGTTAAACAGACACGGAAATTGTTGGACAGGGAAATTGTTGGACAGGGAAAATATTTTACAGGGAAAATGTTTTACAGGGAAATTAATGGACAGGGAAATTGTTTTACAAGGAAATTATTGGACAAGGAAATTGTTGGACAGGGAAATTGTTGGACAGGGAAATTGTTAATTAGGGAAATTGTTAGACAGGGAAGTTGTTGAACAGGGAAATTGTTGGACAGGAAAATTGTTGGACCGGGAAATTGTGGGACAGGGAAATTGTTGGACAGGGAAATTGTTTTACAGGGAAATTGAGACTTGGTGTGAGAAAGTATCTGCGGTAACGTATCTAATCTCCCCACTGCTTATGTACCGGAGCGTTAGTTTGGCAGTAAAGCAACAGCTGATAAACATCGCATTTAACTGAATCTGTACTACCAGTGCCAAACATGGCCTCTGTTCAGGGCACATGAGAGCAGAATTTCGACATGTGAAATGAAATGTGTGAGGAAGGTCATCGGTGTTACCAGGAGAGACAGAAAAATAAATGAAGACATTCAAAGTATGGTCGGAACTACGTCTTGTGCTGAGCATATCTCCATGCAAAACTGGATTGGTCATCTCATGAAAATTTACGCCTATCAACTTCCATTGATGGCTTGCATTACTGGTAAATTTGTTTACATGTCGTGAAGACGGGGATGATGCAGGTGCACAGGTAACGTTAGAGTGATTGTGCAGCCGCAAGAATTTACAACGACCGACTCTACGCACCTGGCGCAGGACAGACAAATGAAGTTCCCTGCGTTCGCTCAACAGCAAAAGTGGAAAGAAATCTAATCACGACCTGTATCATCCACACCCAGACAACAATCTCACCTGTATTCCGGCTAGTTCTTAGTTCGACTCGTTCTTAGTTTGACCCGTTCTTAGTTCGACCCGTTCTTAGTTCTTAGTTCGACCCGTTCTTAGTTCGACCCGTTCTTAGTTCTTAGTTCGACCCGTTCTTAGTTCTTAGTTCTTCTTCTTCTTCTTTTTCGTCGTACGCTGTCAGACGTCAACCTGTATTATTTCGAAAAAAGCAGCGGTCATCCTGAGGCTGTCGACACTGCCATAGAGCTTGTCTTGTGTTGCCACTGGTGATGGCCACATGTGCTTTCTCTGGTCCTCGTATGTCGGGCAGTTTTGCAGCCGATGTTCAGCGGTCATTTTACCGGTACCACACGAGCATTCGTCAGTGCCACCTATCTTCAATTTGTTGAATAGGTGGTACCTCAGTCTATTGGGGCCAGTGCGAAGTCTGAAGACCACGACCTGCTCTCTTCATTTCAACTGGTAATATGCATCTTTTTTTGTGTAGCCAGTATGTTCTGTTTCCCATTTGGTAGTTCTTAGTTCGACCCGTTCTTAGTTCTTCGTTCCTTCCAGTTGTGCTCAACTTCGCAATCTTTTGTAGTTCACATACATGTTTATAAAGTCGATCTTCCGGTGTTCTTGTCGTGGGCCATTTGGGCTGTTCTCAGTATATCATATTCAGTACCGAGTGGGGACCCAGTGGTCTCGAGATAAGGTGTTCGCCTCGCGTGCTAGAGGTCGCGAGTACAAATCATGGTGGAGACAGCGAGTTATTCACGTAGATCATCCGGTACAAATTTTCCCTGATCTCTGAGTATTGGAGATCAGACACCCGTGCCCAGGGGCGCGCACAGTAAAAATCCATTGACAGAGTAGACTTAAAGACCGCTGCTCGTGCAAAATGGATGTTAAAAATATATTCCAATTATTCTAAGGATTCTCGCCTCACTAAAAATATGTCGCAAAAAGGAGACTGTGGCTATAGCATCAGGTGTTTATTATGTGGTTAGCGGAGCGGCATAAATGGCGCCTGGCAGGCTGCGGGTCTGCCTTGCTCTAATTTACGCTTTCACCAATACCAGTCCCAAAATTATGCGATTACAGGGGCTACCAACCTAATGGTTGGTAACAGATACGGGGATTGACCAGACAAGTTACCAGCAGGCAGGCAGTCAAGCAGGCAGGCAGGCAGACAGACAGACAGGCAGGCAGGCAGACAGACAGACAGACAGACAGGCAGGCAGGCAGACAGACAGACAGACAGACAGACAGGCAGGCAGGCAGACAGACAGACAGACAGACAGACAGACCATATTCTGGGGCAGTTTTGTAATATGTGCTCTGCATTCTTGGGTGACTGTCGGCAAGTACACATCGCGTAGTTCACAAATTCAATGGTGTGTGCATGCGGCTACGGGATGGGGGCGGCGGGTGGGGGGGGGGGGGGGTGCGGGGGTAATAACTATCTTGCTTTTAAACTGTTCTTTATTCTTTCTAGCATTCCGTTCTGCTTTCGTCTGCTTTTATTCTTTTATCAGTTCAGTGCTTGTCCACCAACTGTCTAATCCCCACTAGGACGCTTTCAACTTATCCGGCGTTTTCACACCTCATCTGCCTACCTGGTCAGTTGTTTCCACTCGCTGGTTTCATCTAACTGTTGTTCGAGTCTTCGCGCCAGAAGACTAGTGACCAGCTTGTATGTGCTACCCAGCTAAGTACCTTTTCTCTCTCATGTATATGTTTATATCTATATGTTATGCATTCATTCCTCCCTCAACGATTTGTTTGCAAGTATTTATGTTGTTTGTTGTCTCTGATAAAGACCTTTTTCCTCATAACATAGGTTTCGTTTTTGTTTCCATCCTAACGAACTTGCTGATCAAAATAATTAATTTTTTGGTTGGTTGTAATTTAGGCACATCAGTGACTGACTACAAGGGAATGTCAGTCAGACCGATAAATACTGTTTGGAATGTGCTATACGTAGAATTATATATCCACAATATATATACACATTACAAACACACTACACACACAAACATTAAACACGCATGCGCAAACCCTACAGTTGAAGAGAGAATTAATGTTCACAGTTCAAATATACAGACCGCCATGTTTGACTCATAAAAGAACCGTAACACGGGAAAGCCAAAATTCACCCAGAGTAATAACCCGGTCCTCGAAACGAAGTAAATCTGGATACTTCTCTGTCTTCAACAAGCTCTGGATTCATTGAGACTAGAATTTATCGGGCAAGCATATGCACAAAACAGCAACTTATCGACCTTTGAGCTTTGAACAAAGACAATTATTGGCCTTGCAAGAAACTGGAAAACGCAAATGGTGAACCTTAATTGAACCAATCACAGATAGCAAGCTAATATGTGCGAGCCGTAATTAATGTTCACACACGAGAAGTCTCTAGTTGAAAAAAAAGTATTGATTAAATTCGTCTTTGACTTCTTTCATTTGTTTGAGAATAGAATGTCTGTGTCTGACATGTTGTCTCGGGTCTTCATTGTCTTTTGTAGTTCACATACAGGTCCATAAAGTTTCTCTTCCAGGGTTTCTTTATAGGCCAGTGGGATTGTCTCTGTATATCATATTCAGGGCAGTTCTGTAGTCTTCAGTCTATCCTGATTTTCTAATGTAAACGCAGTTGGGTTGCCAATCTTCAATTTTGTGTAGCCGAAGAGTCGGTTGTGTCCTGTTCTAGGTCGCAACACAACAGTTTCTTCTTTTCTGGTCATCTTATGGTCATCGTTCTGTGTTACTGTTGATGGCCTTCTGATTGATTTGATCATTCGTATCTTTTGTTTGTGGCTTTCTGATAGATTTGATCATCTTTATCTCTTGTTTGTGGCTTTCTGATAGATGTGATCATCTTTATCTCTTGCTTGTGGCTTTCTGATTAATTTGTTCATCCTTATCTTCTGTTGACGGCTTTCTGATTAATTTGTTCATCCTTATCTTCTGTTAGTGGTTGTTTGATTGATTTGATCATCATTATCTTCTGTTAGTGGTTGTTTGATTGATTTGATCATCCTTATCTTGTGTTAGTGGTTGTTTGATTGATTTGACCATCCTTATCTTCTGTTGGTAATTAACTGGTACACCTGGCTGCTCGTCTGCAGCAGCCTCCTTAGCCAGTCGATCAACTATCTCGTATTCCAGAATAATAGGACACTCACTGCAAGACAATCTTAACCTGAACACTCGGTTGAGACAGTAGAGCGTTTACACCTGGCAGCTTCCCGAAGTTCAGTGCTAGGAGCGCTTATTGTGCATCTTTTAGAAATACTACAAGTTCTGGACGAGACTTGTGTTCAACACTTTTTCAGTTGCCATCTTGATTGCCTGGATTTCCACAGCATAATTATGGGGGACCCAGTGGTCTCGAGGTAAAGTGTTCGTCGCGGGTTCAAATCCCGGTGCAGACACCGGATTTTTTCGCGTGGATCATCCGGTAAATATTTCCCCTGATCTCTGAGTAGTGAGATCAGACACCCGTGTGCAGTGGGGCGCACGTTATAAATACCTTAGCAGTTGGAAATCGAAAAGAGAAGGCCTAACGGCCGCTGCTCGGGCAAAATTCAAGTTAAAAATATACTCAAATTATTCTAGGGATTCTCGCCCCACAGAGAATATGTCGCAAAAGGGGACTGCGTGGTCATAACAACAGGTTTTGGTTATGTGGTTAGCGGAGCAGCTTAGATGGCGCCTGATATGCTGCGGGTCAACCTTGCTCTAATTTGCGCTTACACCTTCACCTGTCTAAAAAAATAGACGATCGTATATTCCAGTGGTTAACAGATGCTGGAATTAACCTGGCAAGTCACCAGTGGATTTTCACCTGCTACAAAATATGAAACAAAGGAGGTCACACCTCCCCACGACGTCTAACGATATAACTGGACTGATGATAGAAAATAAATAGATAGAATTATGACAGAATGCCCCGGTTGTGCTCTGGTCGTTTTCCCGATGTTGTTTTTATAATCTATGGGTATTCCCGTTCCTCCATTCTTTACTGCATTCTGTGCTGACTATTCTGTGTATATTATGACCCAGAGGTCATGTGGGTATTCAGGAAATTGGGTGTTGCTGTTCTACATCTTGCATTATTCTGTCCATCCTTGTTTAGGGAGGTCGGATACCTGATCTCTCGGTAGTGAGATCGGACCTTCGTCTCTGGGTAGTGAGGTCTGACCCCTGATCTCTGGGTAGTGAGGTCTGACCCCTGATTTCTGGGTAGTGACGTCTGGTCTCTGGCTAGTGAGATCGGACCTCTGACCTCTGATCTCTGGGTAGTGAGGTATGACCCCTGATCTCTGGGTAGTGAGGTCTGGCCTCTGGTCTCTGTATAGTGAGATCGTACCCCCGATCTCTGGGTAGTGAGGTCTGACCCCTGATCTCTGGGTAGTGAAGTCTGACCCCTGATCTCTGGGTTGTGAAATCGGACCCCAGTGTTCAGTGTCGAGAACGTTAAAAATACACTGGATCAGCACGCTCGAGATGTGAGGAAAGCTGCTGCAATCGGCCACTTCACGCCCATTTCAGAGCACACAAAAAGATTAAAACTTCTCATTGTGGGCATTCAACAACATCATCAACAACAACAACAACAACATTGTCCCTTATTTCTCAACATAATTTCTCCAACATTGATAAACTTATCCCACCCCATTCGTTTCATTATGCGATCATCAGTTCACAGTAACCACCGTGAGAACATTTTCTGGAAATTCAATAAATAATTCATTATGCTGCAGAATAAACCATGCGAACGTGAGCTGCAGCGGTCAGCGACCCATAGCTGACTGCTAGCGTCAGGGCCAGCGAAGCATAACTGCCAAGACCATTCTACACCTCCACGCGGTGATCCTGAATAACAGGCTGCAGCAGAGCAGACTGGCTAACTGCTTGCTGAAGGATGTGTTGGACCGAAAGGTGCAAATATCGCAGCCAAGCTGTAAACTACGACACAACGCATTCCGTTCTCTGGACTACATTCTGCTACTTAAGCCATTTTCTATCTCAGCTGCGTACGTGCATGCGACACCTACAGGAAGCTTCCTAAAGTAATCACAAAGCTGGATGCTGTGGCCAGCGTATGCCACATTTTAAAGTCACAAATGCAATTTCCAGCCCTCCCGTAATGTGTGACCTATTTACTGACTTACCCTCGGAGGATCTGTAATTGAAGAAAACAACACGATAGCGCGTAACTAAGAGGAATGGTGGCATACTATTTACAATTCTCATAATACTAAAGAAGATATTTAGTTTCTATTAAGAATCGACGTTACTGCATTCCGGAAAGACACATAGGTGCTCATAAGCTTATAGGCAGAGCCCGTTACTTTAATCCGTCTAGGGGAAATAACTTAATTAAAAGACTGCTCTCTAAGACTCCACGAGCTATCTACCTTATTCGTCATATCATTAACGCGCCAACATTTGCAACATGTTATCATACGATCGCTGGTTCAGGCAACTGTCTGAAATCCTGCAGCTGACATTCGTGTCTTATTGAACTGGGTGTTCTAGCAATCGTATGATTGACGTATTGTATCTTTTCGTCATGGAGAGCTTCATCATTTTGGTCTTCATGCCCGTCACAATTGGGAAGATATTTTATTGGCTCCTCAATTTTTGTCTGTACAGCTGCTAACTGAACGCCAATTTGGATTTGAAACTGCCAAGAGTGCTTTCACGCACAGATTACAACGTGTGGACTCGACCATCGATCCTGTATCCCTTAAACAAGAGATTCCAAACACCTCTCAGCCATAGCGACCCGCGGCTGAAATACAAACAAGTTCCTTTCATGTAAAATCCGTAATGAGAATTACTGTCTTATCTTGATATGTTGATTGGACGCGAAACACGGCGCACAAGTCAGACACACGTGTGCACGACGCTTTTTTCCTAAGTTCATGTATGATGTTTAGACCAGGACTTCTCAAACTGTTTTCCTCGGTGACCTCTTTGGATCAGACACAACATTTCACTACCCATCCATCAATGTCACAAATCACACATCACATTATACTCGACGTCAGTTCGGCAGATGTGCCGAATAGGATGAAATACACACTATTTTGTATGGTAAAGTCAGGTCAAGTCAGGTCAGATCAGGTCAAATCTTGTCAGGTCAGGTCAGGTCACCCCGTAACCGGTGAGGTCGTTGGGGCACACATGAAGACATCCTCACAGCCCCACACCACCATTCTCTGTCAGCGGCCGCTGCCTGTGCCTCTTTTGGTCGGAGATTGGTCCATTCTTTTATGTTGTCCTCCCACCTCTTTTAGGGACGGCCTCTTCGTCGTCTGCCTTGCATCTTTCCGTTAGAGGATCGTATTTGCAAGGCCCTTTGATCTCGATATGTGAGCGCACCAAGCGAGTTTCCTTCTTTTGACAGTTGCCAAGAGGTCTTCAAAAGGCCCTATCGCTGTTGTATTTCCATCTCGAATTTGCTCATTTGTAACTCAATATTTATACGTGACGTTTGAAAGTCTTCGGAACCATCTCATCTCCAAGGCCTGTATACTTCGCTGAAGGTCAGCTGTAACTGTCCATGTCTCACAAGCATAGAGGGATATTGACAGGAATAATATACGCAATATATATGCGTCCGGATATTTTGCAAGACTGTACCAATTCAGGTCCAGGACTTTGATTAGTCCATCTCACCATCACCTAGGTGGATATCCCCGTGGAAATGTACACGCATAGGGCCATCAAAGCGATGCTCTACGTGCCCATCTGTTATCAGGCACGCATACCACATGTCCAGTCCAGTTTGCCTGATATCGCTGGCTCCACAATGTCCCGAACGAAAGTAATGTCGAATTTCTTGGTTTTCGATCCTTTCTCGTATCGACATTTATAGTACACACCGCTCCATTGCCTTCTAGGTGACTTTGAGCTTCTACGCATCTGTTTTTTGCGGAATTTTTAAATTTGTTTTTCTCCATAAATCATTCCTGAAATAATAATGGGATTAAACGTGTGTGCGTTTACCGTGGTGTCTTTCATCTCTTGGAGTATTATATGCATGCAAATTGGATCACAACGCGGAGAAACGCATGAGTTACAGCGGTCAGCGACCCATAGCTGACTTTGGTCTACCCCTTCCTCTTTTGCCTGGCACCAAACCTTCAATCACTGTTCTCTTGAGACAGTTGTGTCTCTTAATGTGACCAAAGTATTTTTAGTCTGGAAGTTTTGGTAATCGTCCATGATTCGCAGCCATAAGCTGCCACAGAGAAAACATAGGCTCTCAAGACTTTAACTTTTTAAATTTTGTCTGTGCTCTGCCATAATTTCTTCAGGCTGTTCAGTCTCTGCATTGCCATAGCTAGTCTTCTTCTGATTTCTTTCGAGCAGTCGCCATTTTTGTCAATTATGGAGCCCAGATATTCTTCTTCATCGTACGCAGTCAGACAATAACCATTATTTTTTCGAAAAAAGCAGCCGTCATCCTGAGGCTGTCGACACTGCCATACAGCTTGTCTAGTATTGCCACTAGTGATGGCCACATCTGCTCTCTCAATTCCTCGTATGTCGGGCAGTTTTGCACCAAATGCTCAGCGATCATTTTCCCGGTACCACACGAGCATTCGTCAGTGCCACCTATCTTCAATTTGTTGAATAGGTGGTACCTCAGTCTATTGTGGCCAGTGCGAAGTCTGAAGACCACGACCTGCTCTCTTCTGTTCAACTGGTAATAGGTATCGTTTTTGGTGTAGCCGGTATGTTCAGTTTCCCATTTGGTCATGTATCTATCTCTAATAAGCCGTTTTGACTCTTCGTATGTCATGCTAGCATCTGGTTGGGGTAGTTTTGCACCTTCTTTTGCCAGTCTGTCTGCCTCCTCGTTGCCTTGGATGTTGCAGTGAGGCGGAACCCACTGCACCACTACCCTTTTTGGTGCGGCCTGCTGGCATAGTTGACAGAGTACTGCTCTTAAATCATTAAGTTCAGTATTTTTTTGAGCTCAGATATTCAAAATGTGTGACCTGATCTATTTCCTCACCACCCACTGTAAATTTATGCTGACATTGTGTTTTGTTGGTGGTCATTGTCTTTGTTTTATTTATGTTTATGAACGGGTTTTGATCTTGACTATGTTCATCGTCGTTTGCGTGTCCAAATTGTCTAGTCTATTCTCGTTAATTGAAGCTGATCCACATGTTTCCGTGGAACGTGTAGGTAGACCATGTTTCCGTGGAACGTGTAGGTAGACCATCTTTCCGTGGAACGTGTAGGTAGACCATCTTTCCGTGGAACGTGTAGGTAGACCATGTTTCCGTGGAACGTGTAGGTAGACCATCTTTCCGTGGAACGTGTAGGTAGACCATCTTTCCGTGGAACGTGTAGGTAGACCATGTTTCCGTGGAACGTGTAGGTAGACCATGTTTCCGTGGAACGTGTAGGTAGGCCATGTTTCCGTGGAACGTGTAGGTAGACCATGTTTCCGTGGAACGTGTAGGTAGACCATCTTTCCGTGGAACGTGTAGGTAGACCATCTTTCCGTGGAACGTGTAGGTAGACCATCTTTCCGTGGAACGTGTAGGTAGACCATGTTTCCGTGGAACGTGTAGGTAGACCATGTTTCCGTGGAACGTGTAGGTAGACCCCGTTTCAGTGCCTAAAAGAAAGTTGCTGTGGGCACATGCCCAGTAAACAAGGGTATTTGTTTTAGCTGTGAGCTTATTTGTGTGGGATTCCGTGGCTAAGTGGTTAAGCCGTCGGCTTCGTGATCAGGTGGTGTTGGTTTGACTCCGGACTTCGCCGTCTTTTTTACGGGTGCTTGATGTGGGGTCCCTTGCATCTCGTAGTCGCCCCCTAGTCGTCTTGTCCTTGACTTGCCACTGGGGTTGCGCGGCTCGATACGAGAGAGTCAGGATAAAAAGTAGCACAGTTAATCCTTACTAAAAATAGCGTTAGCAAATATATTATGCCATTATCTTCTGCGATGGACGACGGCCCTTGCCTTATGAGATTCCTATTCTCCCAGACCCTTTTTGTTAACGCTTAAGCGCTACATATAAAGATTACACACATACACAACCATGCATAATTTTTTTATTTGGATTTCAAAATGAAACTGATATGAAAACAGCACACTCAACAATAACAAACAAACAAACAAACAAACAACAAAAAAAAAACCAACAAAAATCCAAATGCACGTGGGAAAAGTTCCCCAAAAAATGACTGTGTCATGGCACTTGACTCGTGTGATATTTCACAAAGGATGAGTTTACCGAAACCAGAGCCAGGCGATTGGTCTACAGGGCGTGCCACACAATGGACACATTGCCGAACGAGATAGTTCGTTTTTTTTTTCCATTTAACAAGAAGTCGTAGAAATGAAATGTTGTTAAGTGATCCTTCGTTATACGAGGTTCAGACTGTATGTGATCTTCTATGAGCGACTACTGACGTAAGAATGTACTATTAATGCTTGTATATCCACGCATCATATCCTCTTCAATATCCAACTGTGTTGCTCCTATGCTCAAGCCACAGCGTCGCACAAATGTATTGCCGTAAGACAGAATCCATTTATTGATAACTGCAAAAAGAAATCAATCATGTAAGGTAATAATTTACAATCGATCTTGGAACATAACGATTGAACGACGTATGAAGTGGTTGCTAGCCAGCGCCAGACCATAACGGTTAAACATTTGGTATGAAGTGATTGCTAGCCAGCGCCAGACCATAACGGTTAAACATTTGGTATGAAGTGGTTGCTAGCCAGCGTCAGACATAACGGTTAAACATTTGGTATGAAGTGGTTGCTAGCCAGCGTCAGACATAACGGTTAAACATTTGGTATGAAGTGGTTGCTAGCCAGCACCAGACATAACGGTTAAAGGTAACATGGCGTCCACTTTTATCACTTTCGTGAGGGTCAATTTTCCTTTCTGCTAACTGAAATCTAAATTACAGAAAATTCAGTCTCCGCCCACCTGACCTGACCTGACCTGGCCACTAAGGCTGTATATTTTATGTTTTTAATCATCGTAGTTGTTATCTCATAGCTGCTGAGCAAACCTGCTCTTGATAAACCAATGCCATTCTAATACAAATACAGGTCTTCTTCGGTTGTGTCAACGATAACTCACGATACTTACTCCACTTCTCACCAATCCCGACTGGACATCCCGCATGCCAGGTCTTCGTCTCCAGGTTTCCTGCTGGGTTGTAATTGTACCAGAAGACGGCGCTGCTCTGTTGATAATAACGGAGAGATATCGCACACTCAATAACGCCAATAATGGACAATAAACAACATAAATACAGTTTCACTAAAATGGGCACCTGACTTACTATCTTGGAAGTAAAGTCAACGAGGAGGTGATCTGATCACCCCACCTCATAAAAATTATATGACCTCGTACAATGAAGTATGTAACGCATGCAAATAAGCAGATTATAAATAGTATCTTCACACCTACCCTGTGCTACCAATGCCAGACATGGACATTTACTAGGGTCCAGGAACGAAAGTTAGCCACCTGCGAAAGGCGGTGTCTACGAAAAGTCACTAACAATACCAGCAGAGACAGAATCATAAATATGAGTTTTCGGGAGAAGGTTGGAACAATTCCCTGCCTACAGTACATCGAGCAACAGAGAATGAAATGGTTTAGTCACATTGTGAGAATGCAACCAGATCACATTGTTCATGCAATCTTCTACGGAAGAACATCAGGAAGAAGGGCTAGAGGTAGACCGAGGTAAAGATGGATAGACAGCTTGAACGAGACCTGCCGTAAAATGGAGACAATGTTACTCGGGCCACGAGAGAGACGAAATACATGCCAGGACACTGGGCTACAGCCACGTAGTACGTCAGACAACAGAAGAAGAAGAAGACGAACTCTTCATCCCCGACAGCAGTGACTGCTATGGCAATACCCTAAGACCATTAACAGATGCGGGATTCTATTTAAGACACATATTTGTTTGATGTGTAAGGGATGGTGACTTTCGAGGTGCAAGAGTTGTGAAGCTTTCGCTCCTGGTGACAAGGGTACATGGTTTCCTTCGCCTTATCTAAACGCTTCCGTCGCCCAAATTGTAAATTGGTTTATCGTTCACTGTTAGCCTTCTTTGTGGCATACGATATTCTTTTTACATAGGCGCGCAGTGGTAGTTGATCAGATTGTACTAGCAAGAGATGACCAAACCTCCTCCCAGTCATTTCCCGCAGGAAGGCGTTCACTCTGCCAGTGTACATGTGCTGTTGTTGTGTACCAGAGCCGGTTGATTTGATGGAGTTCTGTCGCAGAGGTTAATGGGGTCTGCTCTATTCTATTTCACTCTATACTCACTCTAAACACATTCAAGTAACACTAAACATAAACACAGTACAACAGTTATTCACGTAACACTGCCACTCTACACACACCCTAAACACATTCAAGTAACACTAAACATAAACACAATACAACAGATTAGTTATTCACGTAACACTGCCAACTATAAACTCTCTGAAAACTTCAATTCTTTCTCTCACCATTTATACGTCACGGTACCCTATTCTCCTAATCTGGTCTACTGCGATCGAACTTAGTTACGGATTGCCGCTGATGGTAAAGTTCGTAGGTTCTGAATCCGAGTATGACGTCCGTGGGCTTGTTCCTCTTTGTCGGTGGTAGATCAAAGTGGTGTCAACGTGGAGTCAACGTGCAGGACAGACTACATGAAATGTGATCCAGGGAATCATTGTGAATCAATCTGAAGTGAAATGTTCTCTCTCTGTCTCTGAAGTGAAATGTTCTCTCTCTCTCTCTGAAGTGAAATGTTCTCTCTCTCTCTCTGAAGTGAAATGTTCTCTCTCTGAAGTGAAATGTTCTGTCTCTGAAGTGAAATGTTCTCTCTCTCTCTCTGAAGTGAAATGTTCTTCCTCTGTCTCTGAAGTGAAATGTTCTCTCTCTCTCTCTGAAGTGAAATGTTCTTCCTCTGTCTCTGAAGTGAAATGTTCTTTCTCTGTCTCTGAAGTGAAATCTTCTCTCTCTGTCTCTGAAGTGAAATCTTCTCTCTCTGTCTCTGAAGTGAAATGTTCTCTCCCTGTCTCTGAAGTGAAATCTTCTCTCTCTGTCTCTGAAGTGAAATCTTCTCTCTCTGTCTCTGAAGTGAAGTCTTCTATGGGTCGCTGACCCTGACGCTAGCAGTCAGCTATGGGTCGCTGACCCTGACGCTAGCAGTCAGCTATGGGTCGCTGACCCTGACGCTAGCAGTCAGCTATGGGTCGCTGACCCTGACGCTAGCAGTCAGCTATAGGTCGCTGACCGCTGCAGTTCATGCGCTGGTCCCGAACTCATACGACAAGTTAATGTTTGGCAAAGTGGTCCTCCTCATTGAATACAATGGACTTACTTACTTTCCGTGTCCAAACACCATGTCACACAGCATCCGTCCAGTGTTCAGCAATTTTAACTGCCTTGTCGTTCGCCTCCATCATGTGCTTCATGTCACAGGTTTCGGGGAGGTTGGGGCAGGTCATCAGATAATCTTGGTCCTGAACTGCGCCGCATTCACATGTGTCGACATCTGAGTATCTCCATTTCTTCTAGTTCACTCTGCATCTTGAGACACCAGTTCGAAGTCTGTACATTGCCTTCCACACAGCATAGGGCAGGTCGTGTCCAGGCGCAGCCTCTTCCTTGAGCTCTATCCATGGATCCTGCATTGTTTCACGCCACAGGTCGATGCGTCGACCTTCCGGGAGTGTCTGAATGGTCTCTGTCTATTTTAATGTCATTACAATGGACAAACAACATACATGTCTAGACATTTCTAAGTGTCTGTTGTGCGAAGACTTTCATGCCTACCTTTATAGGACGCAGAATTAAGTCCATTTTGGGAAATGCTGTATAGCCGCCGACATCAACGTCACTCAACTGTTACTTAAAACAGACTTATGTATTAAAACAGACAAAAGTAATCTGAATATTTAAGATGTGTATTTTTTAAAAAGGGAGTGCTGTAGGTCGCTGGTTCTTCTTCTTCTTCTTCTTCTTCTTCTTCTTCTTCTTCTTCTTCTTCTTCTTCTTCTTCTTTTTGTTCTTCTTCTTCTTCCTTCCTTCCTTCCTTCCTTCCTTCCTTCCTTCTTCTTTTTTATTTCTTCGTCTTCGTTTGTTCGTTCGTTCGTTCTCAATCTCCTGCTACCAAACCCTGAAAGGGCTTAAATAGCAGAATGTAGTCTAGAGAACGGAATGCGTTGTGTCGTAATTTACAGCTTGACTGCGATATTTGCACCTTTCGGTCCAACACATCCGACTTCAGCAAGCATTTTTTAGTACCGGGTTAGCATTCCCTCTTCGATCCCTTCTCACTAGCCAGTCTGCCTTGATGCAGCCTGTTATCCAGGATCACCGCGTGGAGGTGTAGAAGGGTCTTGGCAGCTCTGGTTCGCTGGCCCTGACGCTAGCAGTCAGTTATGGGTCGCTGACCACTACAGCTCATGCGCTGCTCAGCGTCTTGATCCCGGTCGTGGGTTTAAATCCCGGTGGAGACACCAGGATTTTGTTACGTGGATATTCGATAAATATCTCTATTGATCTCTGAGTAGTGAGATCAGACACCCGTGTGCAATGGCGCGCATGTTAAAAATAACAGCAGTTGGAAATAAAAAAACAGTAGGCCTACCCGCCGCTGCTCGGGCACAATTAAAATTCAAAATCTACTCAAATTATGCTAGGGATTCTCACCCCACAGAGAATATATGGTTAGCGGAGCGGCTTAGATAGCGCTTGACAGGCTGCGGGTCTACCTTCCTCTAATTTACGCTTCCACCTCTACCAATCTCAAAAATAGGCGATCATGTATTCCAGGTACCGAAGAAGAATATACTGGTGGTACAGGGAGATTGGAATGCCAAAATTGGCGAAGACATGGTACGTGATTGGAAAGGCACATTGTGGAGCATATGGAAATGTGACTCCGAACGATATAGGACTGAGACTCCTGGAATTTGCGTATTACAATAAGCTGGTAGTAGCGAATACGCTAGGACCACATAAAATGTCGAGACGGTGGACGTGGCACAGCCCAAACAGTACGCTTCATAGTCAAATAGACTATATTCTGGTCCAAAGGAGATTCAGATCTAGCGTCAATAGCGACCGGACAAGAAGTTTCTCAGGGGCCGATATAGGGAGCGACCACGTCTTAGTGCTGATGACCATGCATCTCAGACTAAAGAATGTTCTGAAAAGAGAGATAACTATACTGCGATTTAACTTGGAGAAGTTGAAGTACCCGGATATAGTGGAGACCTTTGGAGCCGTGATGGGGGGAAGATTCGCACCTCTCTTTGTTCTTAACGAGGAGGCAGATGTTGAGACGTTGACTAAAGCCCTGAATTCGGCATTAATCTCCACGGCATCTGAGGTTCTAGGTAGGTGCAGGATTAAGAGGAAAGCATAGATCACTAGTGAAATACTGGATTTGTGTGACAAGAGACGACAAATGAAGAGAGCGAAGAAAACACTAGATGGGATTCAGCAATATAGAGAGATAAATGGAAACATAAAGGCCAAGATGAGCTAGGCCAAGGTGGAAGGGATAACGACTCAGTGCGCAGATATCGAACAAAAACTAGGAAGAAATGATGCCAAGGGAGCATATAAATTAGTCAAGGACTTAGTAAGGCCTGTACAAAGTAGAAATACAACGATTCAGGACAAGAGTGGGAAATGTCTCACAGAAGCTCAAGACATTCGTGAGCGCTGGACAGAGTACTGTTCGGAACTATATAAGCATGAAGGTCGAGGTGACCCCAGAAATGCGATGTCTCCTGAAGTGAGTCTGATAGAGGAAAATCAAACGATAACAAGGGAAGAAGTATATGAAGCCGTGAAAATGCTGAAGAGAGGGAAGGCTGTAGGTGTGGATAATATTCCAGCAGAGCTTCTACAAGTGGGAGGTGAGGCAACAATTGATACCCTGACATACATCTGCAATAGAATTTGGCAGACAGGAGAGTGGCCCACCAGCTGGACAAAATCAGTCATTATACCACTGCCTAAATCAGGAAGCCTAAATACGTGTCAGAACTATCGAACAATCAGTCTGATAAGTCATCCAAAGTAAAGTTCTCTTGAGAATAATACTTAACAGACTGAAACCACAGGCAGAGAATATCATTGCCGAAGAACAAGTGGGCTTTCTAGCGGGAAGGAGTACCATCGAGCAGATATTTAATCTTCGGCAAATGAATGAGAAGTACTCAGAGTATCAACAACCACTCGACCTTGCCTTCATTGACTTTAAAAAGGCGTTTGACAGAGTGTGGCATGCGGCGCTATGGTCAACAATGAAGCATTATAAGTTCAACAGTGATATGGTGAGGGTAATTGCAAACCTTTATGAGCAGGCGACAAGCGCAGTCTGGGTAGAGGGAACGCTCGGCGATTGGTTCCGTGCGACGGTGGGTGTGAGACAGGGATGTATACTCTCCCCAACACTCTTCAATATATTCTTGGAGAGAATAATGGAGACGACCTTAAAAGAACATGTTGGCACGGTTAAAATAGGTGACAGGCGTATCACTAACTTCCGATTTGCTGATGATATTGATGTATTGGCAGGCACAGAAAGGGAACTCCGGGAGTTGATTGGTAGCTTGGATAGAGCGGCCCTGAGTTTTGGTATGGAAATAAATGCAGATAAAACAAAGCTCATGACCAATAACATAACAGAGTTTAAATCTGTAATAGAGGCAAATGGGCAGGAACTTGAGGTGTTAAAATGTTTCAAATATCTTGGATCGTTGATCAGTGAAGAGGGATCGAAGCCAGAGGTAATTGCAAGAATAGCCCAAACAACAGCTGCGCTGACTAGGCTGAAACATATATGGCAAGACAAGCGGCTCACCCTCGACATAAAAGTTAGACTAATGCGCTCTTTGGTGCTGTCAATATTTCTGTATGCCTGCGAGACCTGGACCATTACAGCAGATATCCAGGGCAGAATACGTGCAATGGAAATGTGGTGCTATAGAAAACTCCTAAATGTTACATATAACGATCGTGTCACGAACGTAGTAATGCGTCAGAGAGTTGAAGACGCTATTGGTCCTTTTCAAGATCTGTTCACAGCTATCAAAAGACGAAAGATGGCATGACGCGGGCACGTTGCGAGGTCCAGCGGAATTACCAACTCGATACTCTTTGGTTCCGTACCAGGACAGAGAGGACGAGGACGTCCAAGGAAGAGATGGGTGGACAACATCGCTGAGTGGCCAGGCCTTCGTCTCGGTGAGATACGACAGGTGGCGACAGACAGAGAGGGATGGTGTGGGATTTTAGGAGTGTCTTCATGTGTGACTCAACGACCTGATGGGTAACGGGATGAACTGAACTTAACTTAACTGTATTCCGGGCGCTAACAGATGCTGGGATTGATCTGGCGAGTCAACAGTGGATTTTCACCTGCCAAAAAATATGAAACAAAGGAGGTCGCATCTCCCCACGCCGTTCAAAGTACTCTCCTTGGGACTCCAAACACTTCTTTCATTGGTCCCGCCTTTGTTGGAAGCATTTCAGGAAGGCCTCTTTGTGAATGGAGTCTAAAGTGCGTCCTTTCAACAGCATCTTCAGCTTGGAGAACAGCCAAAAATAGCAAGGCGCCAAAGCGAGCCTGGCGAACCAGAGGATGGTTGTATTTGGCCAAGAAAGTTTGGATCAGAGGCAAGGAATAGGCATGTGCGTTGTCATGATGGAGCTGCCAAGTCGACGTTGTCCACAGGTCCGGTTGTTTCCTTCAAACAGCATCACGAGGACGATGGGTGACCTCCAGGAAGTGCTGTTTGACCTTGTTGTACGCGCTCGGGAACACAACCTCACAGGAGACAAAGAAAACAAGTCAATATGACTTTGACATTGCTGGACACCGTGTTAAATGAATAGCCGACGAGTCCTAACTACATTCAACAATGAAAAGCTGACTGCAAACGAACTGACGCAATCTCCGGCGAAAACAAATTCACGCATGAGCATGTCGGTCCACTGTAACTTCCCGAGGAAGGATAGCACCCTTGCTGCATATGTTTCCGAATAAAAAGTTTACGGTCGGATGCTTTTTGAGCACTCGTTGTATTTTGAATCAGTGCTTTCATTACTATTTCTGTGTGTTCTGTTTAAACAGGGTTTGTTCAAACTCTATCAGAACTTAATTTGTTCTCGCTGAAACAAATGAAGCACGGAAGGTGTCTTTCTGCGGAGAGGTGTAGGAAACCTCCGTGCGCATGTGTGAGTCTTTTTCCATCCGCAGAGGCACTGACAGTCAATCTGACAGAGAGTGAGTGCAGTGAACGCCTGCTAGATTTTCATTTCCCTCGAAATGACGAGACACGGCAACGCATTCTCTCTTTCTTCCCATCTACTTTAAATTTTCTAGTCCACACCGCATTTATCTGGTTCATCATGCCCCCTACTCTTCCAACATGGCTTCTCGCGATTATTGGCTGTTCCTCAAGCGGAAAATGTCACTGAAAGAAACTCGATTGAGTTGCGAGAAGCTTATATCCAGCTGTACTCCTTTCCCTGAGGACTTCCTAAATTGCTTTCAACAGTGGCTGGACCGCTTCAAAAAGTTTGTGGAGTCCCAAGGTTTGAACCGGCCTCGTATTTACCTTGATTATGTGTCTCTCTCGATATTGGGGCCTCTTCTGCTAATAAAAACATGTGATAGCTGCATGTTGGCTCCTCATTTGTGTGTTTGCACCTGTGTAAGTGTTTGTGTTTAAATCCCTTCCACACAGGTTGCCTGAGGAGAATATTCCACATCCGAAGGCAAGATCGTATCACTGACATCGAGGTTCTCTCGAGGGCTAACATGCCCAGCATCCATGCACTGTTAGAAAAAGCACGACTAGGATGGGCCGGACACCTCATCCGTATGTCAGACGAGCGGCTCCCAAAGATGCTTCTCTACGGCGAGCTGAGAGAGGGATGGCGCGAGAGAGGGCGCAAAAAGAAACTTTTTAAAGACGGTCTGAAGGACTCACTGAAAAGTTACCAGACAGACATCGACATCTGGGAATGTCTTGCGCAAAACAGATCTGACTTGAGAAGGGCAGTCAAATCGGGTGTAGCTACTGGCGAAGACGACCGTGTTGTGAAAGCCCAGAGCAGACGCGAGACCCGGAAATCACGAGCAGCGGGAACACCAACACCTTCTACAAACCTCGTGTGTCCGATATGTAGCAGATGTTTGCGTGCCCGCATTGGCCTGTTCAGACACATGCACACTCACACCCAACATGGAAGTCTGTGACAAGGATGAGGCCGACGGTCACATCGACAACGATGGACAGCTATTAAGTGTGTGTATATGCATTTCTGAATGTTTTTCTGTGCGTCGGTCTGCTGGAAATGTCCGTCGATCATTAGTACCATCAGTTGGTCATTCGATCAGTCAGAAGATATATCGGTGAGTCGGTTCGTCAGTTAGTATGTCTTTTGCTCTTTCTGTGACCGACTGCATGTGTCTGTCTGTCTCTATGCGTGTTCGTGGGTATGTCTGTGTCTGCCTGTGCCTGTATCTGTATGTGTCTGTCTGTATCTGTCTGTCTCTATGCGTGTTCGTGGGTATGTCTGTTTCTGCCTGTGCCTGTATCTGTATGTGTCTGTCTGTATATGTCTGTCTCTATGCGTGTTCGTGGGTATGTCTGTGTCTGCCTGTGCCTGTATCTGTATGTGTCTGTCGGTATATGTCTGTCTCTATGCGTGTTCGTGGGTATGTCTGTGTCTGCCTGTATATGTATGTGTCTGTCTGTTTCTGTCTGTCTCTATGCGTGTTCGTGGGTATGTCTGTGTCTGCCTGTGTCTGTATGTGTCTGTCTGTATCTGTCTGTCTCTATGCGTGTTCGTGGGTATGTCTGTGTCTGCCTGTGTTTGTATGTGTCTGTCTGTATATGTCTGTCTCTATGCGTGTTCGTGGGTATGTCTGTGTCTGCCTGTATCTGTATGTGTCTGTCTGTATCTGTCTGTCTCTATGCGTGTTCGTGGGTATGTCTGTGTCTGCCTGTATCTGTATGTGTCTGTCTGTATCTGTCTGTGTCTATGCGTGTTCGTTGGCCTGTGTCTGTCTGTGTCTATGCGTGTTCGTGGGTATGTCTGTGTCTGCCTGTGCCTGTATCTGTATGTGTCTGTCTGTATCTGTATGTGTCTGTCTGTATCTGTCTGTGTCTATGCGTGTTCGTTGGTCTGTGTCTGCCTGTATCTGTATGTGTCTGTCTGTATCTGTCTGTATCTGTCTGTGTCTGTCTGTATCTGTCTGTGTCTGTCTGTATCTGTATGTGTCTGTCTGTATCTGGCTGTGTCTATGCGTGTTCGTTGGCCTGTGTCTGTCTGTGTCTATGCGTGTTCGTGGGTATGTCTGTGTCTGCCTGTGCCTGTATATGTATGTGTCTGTCTGTATCTGTATGTGTCTGTCTGTATCTGTCTGTGTCTATGCGTGTTCGTTGGTCTGTGTCTGCCTGTATCTGTATGTGTCTGTCTGTATCTGTCTGTGTCTGTCTGTATCTGTCTGTGTCTGTCTGTATCTGTCTGTGTCTGTCTGTATCTGTATGTGTCTGTCTGTATCTGTCTGTGTCTATGCGTGTTCGTTGGCCTGTGTCTGTCTGTGTCTATGCGTGTTCGTGGGTATGTCTGTGTCTGCCTGTGCCTGTATCTGTATGTGTCTGTCTGTATCTGTATGTGTCTGCCTGTATCTGTCTGTGTCTATGCGTGTTCGTTGGTCTGTGTCTGCCTGTATTTGTATGTGTCTGTCTGTATCTGTCTGTGTCTGTCTGTATCTGTCTGTGTCTGTCTGTATCTGTCTGTGTCTGTCTGTATCTGTATGTGTCTGTCTGTATCTGTCTGTGTCTATGCGTGTTCGTTGGCCTGTGTCTGTCTGTGTCTATGCGTGTTCGTGGGTATGTCTGTGTCTGCCTGTGCCTGTATCTGTATGTGTCTGTCTGTTTCTGTATGTGTCTGTCTGTATCTGTCTGTGTCTATGCGTGTTCGTTGGTCTGTGTCTGCCTGTATTTGTATGTGTCTGTCTGTATCTGTCTGTGTCTGTCTGTATCTGTCTGTGTCTGTCTGTATCTGTCTGTGTCTGTCTGTATCTGTATGTGTCTGTCTGTATCTGTCTGTGTCTATGCGTGTTCGTTGGTCTGTGTCTGTCTGTGTCTATGCGTGTTCGTTGGTCTGTATCTGTCTGTGTCTATGCGTGTTCGTTGGTCTGTGTCTGTCTGTGTCTATGCGTGTTCGTTGGTCTGTATCTGTCTGTGTCTATGCGTGTTCGTTGGTCTGTGTCTGTCTGTGTCTATGCGTGTTCGTTGGTCTGTGTCTGTCTGTGTCTCCCTATGTATATTATTATTAGCTTCTTCTTCTAAATCATCGTTCGTCCTCAATCTCCCGCTAGCAAGCCACGAAAAGAGCATTGCAAGAAGCAGGGTGTTTTACAGAGAAGGGAAAGCGTTGTGTCGTAGTTTACAGCTTGACTGCGATATTTACATCTCTCGGTCTAACACATCCAACTTCTGCAAACATTTTTAGTACCAAGTTAGCGTTCTCTTCGATCCCTTCTCCTTAGCCAGTCTGCCCTGTTGCAGCCTGTTATCCAGGATCACCGCGTGGAGGTGTAGAAGGCTCTTGGCAGCTATGAGTTGCTGGCCCTGACGTCAGCAGTCAGCTCTGGGTCGCTGGCCCTGACGTCAACAGTCAAGTCTGGGCCGCTGACAACAGCAGCTAGTGAGCTGATTAGCATCTTGATCTCAAATTATTATTAGATGGATAACTCTTAGGGAATGAAAGCATCGAGAGAGACAACTGGACATCAATGTTCATAAAGACAGCTGGCCTACTATAATAATGTATCTAGCACTTTATCCTAGACAGCATTCATAGGATACACCTTATGTGTGATGTATTTGAAATGCTCCAAAGCAGTGTTTCTCAACTGCTGGTCAGCGGACCACCCCCCAGTTCTCAGAAATGTCCTACCGGAACACGACAAAGTTATTTCAACGTCCCCCATTAACTGTGGAGATCGCCTTGAGGTGAACTAAATTGTTGGTCAGATAGTCGACTACCGATTTGGTATGAGAAAACTTTTTCAGCCCTGCGAGGGATCAAAACCAAACAGAGAAAGCGAATGGATGTCAATGAAGCTCGTAGTCTCTCAGAAACAACACTGCAGCCACAGTTAATGAAATAAGCATGAGGGAAGGAAGAAAGAAGAAAAGAGGGGAGGAAGGAAACAAGAATTAGGGAAGGAAGAAAGAAGAAAAGAGGGGAGGAGGGAAACAAGAATGAGGGAAGGAAGAAAGAAGAAAAGAGGGAAAGAGGGAAAGAAGGAAACAAGAATTAGGGAAGGAAGAAAGAAGAAAAGAGGGGAGGAAGGAAACAAGAATTAGGGAAGGAAGAAAGAAGAAAAGAGGGGAGGAGGGAAACAAGAATGAGGGAAGGAAGAAAGAAGAAAAGAGGGAAAGAGGGAAAGAAGGAAACAAGAATTAGGGAAGGAAGAAAGAAGAAAAGAGGGGAGGAGGGAAACAAGAATGAGGGAAGGAAGAAAGAAAAAGCAAACAAATAATCAGGGTATTTGACGCCACAACTACCTTCCAGGAAAAGTCAATGAGGAATAAAATGAAAACTGTAAGGGAGGAATAATCGTTTTGAAGATAGATCAAATGATGATTAGATTGTAGTTGTCGCCCATCGCTAACAAAGATGGCGACAGTATCAGATGTGTGTGTGTGCGAACGTGTCAGTGTATTGGTCGTCATGGTGAGGGGAATGCGTAGACGACGGTGGTAACCTGAGTGTTCTGCGTGGTGACCAGCCAGGCGGATCGTGTCCCCTCACCTCATCGGAGACTTTCTGTCCAGCTGGTCGAGCAGCTTGTCGGGTTGCTTTAGTCGAAGTGATGCTCAGAACAGAACGTCAAATGCTCTAACGGCACGTTGATGCGTTCTACTTACGTAAATGAGAAATGTCGCAAGTCTATTTCCGGAGTATGTTAGGAGATTCTCTGTCGCTTTGTTGCGGAACTGAGAAAGAGAGAAAGAGAGAGTAAATAATTAGTTAAAAAGTGGCTAAGGGTGTCTTTGTAACAAATAGTAAAGGCTTTCGTATAGCAATTATGTGGTTGATGCTTAGAGGTAAAGGTTCTTGTTTGCTAAGGGAGTTGTTGCAGCTAAAATGGAAAGGTTATTGTCTCTCAAGGGTGTCGTTGTAGCCCAGAGATAAAGGCTTTTGTGTCTCACAGGGGCGCGTTGTAGCTTAGAGATGAAGGCTTTTGTGTCTCAGGGGGGGGGGGGGGCGTTGTGGCAGAGATGAAGGCTGTTGTCTCTCACGGGTGGGGGGGGGGGGCGTTGTGGCAGAGATGAAGGCTCTTGTCTCTCACGGGTGGGGGGGGGGCGTTGTGGCAGAGATGGAGCCTCTTGTCTCTCACGGGCGGGGGGGGGGGGGGCATTGTGGCAGAGATGAAGGCTCTTGTCTCTCACGAGCGGGGGGGGGGGCGTTGTGGCAGAGATGAAGGCTCTTGTCTCTCACGGGGGGGGGGCGTTGTGGCAGAGATGAAGGCTCTTGTCTCTCACGGGTGGGGGGGGGGCGTTGTGGCAGAGATGGAGCCTCTTGTCTCTCACGGGCGGGGGGGGGGGGGCATTGTGGCAGAGATGAAGGCTCTTGTCTCTCACGCGGGGGGGAGGGGGCGGCGTTGGGGCAGAGATGAAGGCTCTTGTCTCTCACGAGCGGGGGGGGGGGCGTTGTGGCAGAGATGAAGGCTCTTGTCTCTCACGGGGGGGGGGCGTTGTGGCAGAGATGAAGGCTCTTGTCTCTCACGGGCGGGGGGGGGGGGGCGTTGTGGCAGAGATGGAGCCTCTTGTCTCTCACCGGGGGGGGGGGGGGCGTTGTGGCAGAGATGAAGGCTTTCGTGTCTCACAGGGGGGCGTTGTAGCTTAGAGATAAAAGCTATTGTCTCTCGGGTCGTTGTAGCTTAGAGATAAAAGCTATTGTCTCTCGGGTCGTTGTAGCTTAGAGATAAAAGCTATTGTCTCTCGGGTCGTTGTAGCTTAGAGATAAAAGCTATTGTCTCTCGGGTCGTTGTAGCTTAGAGATAAAAGCTATTGTCTCTCGGGTCGTTGTAGCTTAGAGATAAAAGCTATTGTCTCTCGGGTCGTTGTAGCTTAGAGATAAAAGCTATTGTCTCTCGGGTCGTTGTAGCTTAGAGATAAAAGCTATTGTCTCTCGGGTCGTTGTAGCTTAGAGATAAAAGCTATTGTCTCTCGGGTCGTTGTAGCTTAGAGATAAAGGCTATTGTCTCTCGGGTCGTTGTAGCTTAGAGATAAAAGCTATTGTCTCTCGGGTCGTTGTAGCTTAGAGATAAAGGCTATTGTCTCTCGGGTCGTTGTAGCTTAGAGATAAAGGCTATTGTCTCTCGTGTCGTTGTAGCTTAGAGATAAAGGCTATTGTCTCTCAAGGTGGTCACTGTAGCTTAGTAAAGCTACAACGACCAGTCTCTAAATGTCCTTTAGAGGGCGCACAAAAGAGCAAACCTACTCATTGTGGGCATTCACAGCAACAGCATCAAGCATGACCAGACAGGCCTTAACATGGAACCCACATGGTAAGAGGAATAGAGATAGACCAAGAAACACCCGCAGAAGAGACTTATAATGATCTTCGGTCCCAGGACCTGAACTGGAAAAAGACAGATAGGGCAGGTCAAGATCGAACTTCCTGGAGGAGGGTTGTCAATGTCCTTTGCTTTGAAAGGAGAGATGGCATTGACTGGCATGCGATCAAAACATTTAGTTGTTTTATTTATTCGAGTAAAATGTTGTTTGAGCCAACGGGGTAGGCTACGGTGAATCGTCTTACATCCCGATGCCTACTTTAGAAGATGAACCAGTATCCTCCTGGCTGTAGTGCAAATGCAAGGCTCATATTGAAGCTCAACACTCTGAGAATTACAGTGTCGATTCCCACATTGTTGACCAGACTGCTGGGACACAGCCTGTTTCCAGGACAATGAACGAGACCGCGAGGTAGGGCCTTGACCAGGAATGTTTCATCTGACCCTGATTCGGAGACCAAATAAAAATCTATCTTGCACAGTGTGTGGTGACTGCAGGAACAAACGGCAGTTATTCCTCGGTTCTATAAATATGCCCGGGTGAATTAGCAATGGGAGATAAAGCCGTAATTATGTTGTGTAAACTAGTCTATTGAAACTATACGTATTTTTTGAAACTATACTAGGTATTACCTTAAATGGGTCCATGTGTATCGAGAAATGTCCTCCGACTCCATAGTTGACGACCTAGAAACAAAACAGGATACATTTAGTTTCTCTTCTTTTTCCTCTTCTTCTTCTTTTTCTTCTTCTTCTTCGTCTTGTTCTTCTTTATCCCTTTCTTCTTGTTCTTCTTGTTCTTCTTCTTCTTCTTCTTTTTCTTCTTCTTCTTCTTCTTGTTCTTCTTTAACCCTTTCTTCTTGTTCTTCTTCTTCTTCTTCTTCTTCTTCTTCTGCTTCTTTTTTCTTTTCCCTCTTCTTCTTCTTTTTCTTCTTCTTCTTCTTCTTGTTCTTCTTTAACCCTTTCTTCTTGTTCTTCTTCTTCTTCTTCTTCTTCTTCTTCTGCTTCTTTTTTCTTTTCCCTCTTCTTCTTCTTTTTCTTCTTCTTGTTCTTGTTCTTTTTTCTCTTCTTCTTCTCTTTTTCTTCCTTCTTCTTCTTCTTCTTCTTTTTCTTCTTCTTCTTCTACTTCTTTTTCTTTCTTCTTCTTCTTTTTCCTTTTCTTCTTCTTCTACTTCTTCTTTTTCTTCTTCTTCTTCTTCTCCTTGTTTTTCTTCTTCTTGTTCTTCTTTTTTGCTTTTCTTCTTCTTCTTCTCCTTCTTCTTCGTCTTCCTCTTCTTCTTCTTCTTCTTTTTCCTTTTCTTCTTCTTCTACTTCTTCTTTTTCTTCTTCTAATTCGTCTTATTTTTTTATATTTTTTCTTCTTCTTTTTGTTCTTCTTCTCCCTCCTCCTCTTCGTCTTCTTGTTCTTGTTCTTCTTCTATTTCTTCTTGTTCTTCTTTTTGTTCTTCTCCCTCCTCTTCCTCCTCTTCTTCTTCTATTTCTTCTTGTTCTTCTTTTTGTTCTTCTTCTTCTTCTTTCTTTTCTTCCTCCTCTTCCCTATTTTCTAAATACGATTTCAGACGTTAAAGAAAGCAATTTTTGGTTTGCATTTCTGGATTTTACTGCCGAAGGCACGTCACTTTCCACCCCTGACCATAGTCCCTTGGTCGACGTCATGACGTATGGGCCAGTGTATTGTATGTGCATGTGTTTCAGTTTATAATGTGTTCTACGATGCCAGTTTTAAGTACAGTGGTTTTGCCAATCCTTCCTGTACCTGGAAAAGAGGTCATACCGAGAGAAATCCCAAACATGACCTGCTGCAGTAGTTAGTTGGTATCTCCATAGAGCTTGTATCTCCATATAGCTTGTATCTCAATAGAGTTTGTATCTACAAAGAACGTATCTCCATAGAGCTTGTATCTCCATAGAGCTTGTATCTCCATACAGCTTGTATCTACATAGAACGTATCTCCATAGAGCTTGTATCTCCATAGAGCTTGTTTCTCCATAGAGTTTGTGTCTCCATAGAGCTTGTATCTTCATAGAGCTTGTATCTCCACAGAGCTTGTATCTCCATATAGCTTGTATATCCATAGAACGTATCTCCATAGAACGTATCTCCATAGAACTTGTATCTTCATAAACCTTGTATCTCCATAGAGCTTGTATCTCCACAGAGCTTGTATCTCCATATAGCTTGTATATCCATAGAACGTATCTCCATAGAACGTATCTCCATAGAACTTGTATCTTCATAAACCTTGTATCTCCATAGAGCTTGTATCTCCACAGAGCTTGTATCTCCATATAGCTTGTATATCCATAGAACGTATCTCCATAGAACGTATCTCCATAGAACTTGTATCTTCATAAACCTTGTATCTCCATAGAGCTTGTATCTCCATAGAGCTTGTATCTCCACAGAGCTTGTATCTCCATATAGCTTGTATATCCATAGCACGTATCTCCATAGAACGTATCTCCATAGAACTTGTATCTTCATAAACCTTGTATCTCCATAGAGCTTGTATCTCCACAGAGCTTGTATCTCCATATAGCTTGTATATCCATAGAACGTATCTCCATAGAACGTATCTCCATAGAACTTGTATCTTCATAAACCTTGTATCTCCATAGAGCTTGTATCTCCACAGAGCTTGTATCTCCATATAGCTTGTATATCCATAGAACGTATCTCCATAGAACGTATCTCCATAGAACTTGTATCTTCATAAACCTTGTATCTCCATAGAGCTTGTATCTCCATAGAGCTTGTATCTCCACAGAGCTTGTATCTCCATATAGCTTGTATATCCATAGCACGTATCTCCATAGAACGTATCTCCATAGAACTTGTATCTTCATAAACCTTGTATCTCCATAGAGCTTGTATCTCCACAGAGCTTGTATCTCCACAGAACTTGTATCTCCATAGAGCTTGTATCTCCACAGAGCTTGTATCTCCACAGAGCTTGTATCTCCACAGAGCTTGTATCTCCATAGAGCTATTATCCTCATTTAGCTTGTCTAGGAATGCTACACGTACTTTCTCACTTCCTCGTATGTTGGGCAATTTTGTAGCTGATGCTCAGCAGCCATTTTGTCAGTACCATAGACACATTCATCTATATGTCATATCCTTAGTTTATGTCGCCCTGTGAGTAGCCTCTCTAGGGGGAAGCCTTGGCGCTGAATATAGAGACAAGGGGCTGCCCAAACTGCAGGATCCCCCTCTCAGCCTCACTGGTGTTATCCAAAGAAATGCAAAGCATGACAATTTGGCACCAACTCAGCTGCAGGAGCTGCTAGAATGAGTTCACAATTTTGAAACCATCCGTCTTGGGTGCTACCACTCTGGATTTTCTGTCTGGGTTTACTCCCTTAGCCCTACCCTCTTCCGAGGTTCCCACAAGACAGTGGAGTCGTTGCCCGCAAGTGCTAGTTACTCGAGACATCCCATGATACTCTCATCGTCCCAAGACTAGCCAGCATCCCCTGGCACTTGTGGGTTTTAAATCAGAGTTCCCTTTCTCCTAGGAAAACTACCTGAACAGGCTAACGAACTTCGTCTACCCGGGTTTAGAATCAGAGTTTACCTTCTCTTAGATTGGCTGCCAACCAAGGCTAATGAGCCCAATCTACCCGTCCATTTATACCGCCGGGTACTCGGTCGCGCCTCACAGCAGGCTCTGCAAGAAACAGGGGGCCTCTCATGAAGGTGCTACTGGGACACAATAATGCAGGAGAGGCCATTGGCATGGAAACTCCTGAACGACAAGCCGAACAGTGAATCCAGCGACGATCTCTACACCTGGAAAGGAGAGGGTACATCAGACGCTTCACTTTCCTTTAACGAGCGAGACGTCCAGCCTAGACCTTGCTACCCGCTAAACATATATGCAGACATATAAACAATGCATACAGACATACGTACAGACATACATATTGACATATAAACAGGCAGACAGACAACTTAGACCTGAATAGGTTCGCTGGAGCTCTGAGTCGGTGACAGGAACCCTTGCAAGTTGCACTTTGTTTCTAGGCCTGTCATATAGCCAACCCTGTTGGATACTCTCATGATTGCTTTCGACATATGGTCGTCTAGGAAGGCTCTGTGGCGTACCAGGCACATAGTTATACAAAAACTGTCAGTCATTCAATCAATCAGTCAGTCATTTAATCAGTCAATCAATCAGTCAGTCAATCAGTTAGTGAATCAGTTAGTCAATCAGTAAGATTGACCATTCAATCAGTCAGTAAATCAGTCATTCAGTCAGTCATTTAATCAGTCACTCTATCAGTCAATTAGTCAGTCATTCAGTAAATCAATCAGGCAATCGGCCATTAAGTAGGTCAATCGATCATTCAGTCGGTCAATCAGTCAGTCATACCGTCTTTCAGTCAGTCTACTAGTCATTCAGTCCATCAGGCAGTCAGTGAGTCAATCAATCATTCAGTTAGTCTATCAGGCAGTCAATCAGTCAACCAATCATTCAGTGAGTCTATTCTATATGTCAGTCAATCAATCATTCAGTCAGTCATTGACTCCAGTCAATCAGTCAGTCATTCAATCAGGCAGTAAATCAGCCAAGCAATCATTCAGTGAGTATGTCAGTCAGTCATTGAGTCAGTCAATCGGTCACTAAATCATTCAGTCAGTCTATCATCAGTCAATCAGTCATTCTACCAGTCATTCAGTCAGTCAATCAGTCAGTCTATCAGTCATTCTACCAGTCATTCAGTCAGTCTATCAGTCAGTCTATCAGTCATTCAGTCAGTCTATCAGTCAGTCTATCAGTCAGTCTATCAGTCAGTCTATCAGTCAGTCTATCAGTCAGTCTATCAGTCAGTCTATCAGTCAGTCTATCAGTCAGTCTATCAGTCAGTCTATCAGTCAGTCATTCAGTCAGTCTACCAGTCATTCAGTCAGTCTATCAGTCATTCTACCAGTCATTCAGTCAGTCATTCAGTCAGTCTATCAGTCAGTCATTCAGTCAGTCTACCAGTCATTCAGTCAGTCTATCAGTCATTCTACCAGTCATTCAGTCAGTCATTCAGTCAGTCTATCAGTCAGTCATTCAGTCAGTCTACCAGTCATTCAGTCAGTCTATCAGTCATTCTACCAGTCATTCAGTCAGTCATTCAGTCAGTCTATCAGTCAGTCATTCAGTCAGTCTACCAGTCATTCAGTCAGTCTATCAGTCATTCTACCAGTCATTCAGTCAGTCATTCAGTCAGTCTATCAGTCAGTCATTCAGTCAGTCTACCAGTCATTCAGTCAGTCTACCAGTCATTCAGTCAGTCTATCAGTCTATCAGTCAGTCTATCAGTCATTCAGTCAGTCATTCAGTCAGTCTATCAGTCATTCAGTCAGTCATTCAGTCAGTCTACCAGTCATTCAGTCAGTCTATCAGTCTATCAGTCAGTCTATCAGTCATTCAGTCAGTCATTCAGTCAGTCTATCAGTCAGTCATTCAGTCAGTCTATCAGTCATTCAGTCAGTCTATCAGTCAGTCATTCAGTCAGTCTATCAGTCATTCAGTCAGTCTATCAGTCAGTCATTCAGTCAGTCTATCAGTCAGTCTATCAGTCATTCAGTCAGTCTATCAGTCATTCAGTCAGTCTATCAGTCAGTCATTCAGTCAGTCTACCAGTCATTCAGTCAGTCTATCAGTCATTCAGTCAGTCTATCAGTCATTCAGTCAGTCTATCAGTCAGTCATTCAGTCAGTCTACCAGTCATTCAGTCAGTCTATCAGTCATTCAGTCAGTCTATCAGTCATTCAGTCAGTCTATCAGTCAGTCATTCAGTCAGTCTACCAGTCATTCAGTCAGTCTATCAGTCATTCAGTCAGTCTATCAGTCATTCAGTCAGTCTATCAGTCAGTCATTCAGTCAGTCTACCAGTCATTCAGTCAGTCTATCAGTCATTCAGTCAGTCTATCAGTCATTCAGTCAGTCTATCAGTCAGTCATTCAGTCAGTCTACCAGTCATTCAGTCAGTCTATCAGTCATTCTACCAGTCATTCAGTCAGTCATTCAGTCAGTCTATCAGTCAGTCATTCAGTCAGTCTACCAGTCATTCAGTCAGTCTATCAGTCATTCTACCAGTCATTCAGTCAGTCATTCAGTCAGTCTATCAGTCAGTCATTCAGTCAGTCTACCAGTCATTCAGTCAGTCTATCAGTCATTCTACCAGTCATTCAGTCAGTCATTCAGTCAGTCTATCAGTCAGTCATTCAGTCAGTCTACCAGTCATTCAGTCAGTCTACCAGTCATTCAGTCAGTCTATCAGTCTATCAGTCAGTCTATCAGTCATTCAGTCAGTCATTCAGTCAGTCTATCAGTCATTCAGTCAGTCATTCAGTCAGTCTACCAGTCATTCAGTCAGTCTATCAGTCTATCAGTCAGTCTATCAGTCATTCAGTCAGTCATTCAGTCAGTCTATCAGTCAGTCATTCAGTCAGTCTATCAGTCATTCAGTCAGTCTATCAGTCAGTCATTCAGTCAGTCTATCAGTCATTCAGTCAGTCTATCAGTCAGTCATTCAGTCAGTCTATCAGTCAGTCTATCAGTCATTCAGTCAGTCTATCAGTCAGTCATTCAGTCAGTCAGTCAGTCAGTCTATCAGTCAGTCTATCAGTCAGTCTATCAGTCAGTCTATCAGTCAGTCTATCAGTCATTCAGTCAGTCTATCAGTCACCATCCTTATCCTACTCGGTCAACTTGTGTCGGTAGACCACGTCGTGGGGAGGTGCAGTTTTCTTTCGTGTACCAGATGAATTGCAGATGTTAACATCCTGCCGTTCCGTATTTCATCGGTGTCTCACTGACACCTTCCATCCATCTTTTTCTTCGTCTTCCTCTTGCTGTGTAGCCCTATTTGCTGGTGTGGTAGTTCCGCGCAGCTGGTAACTTTGGTTGCATTCTTGTCAGATGTCCGAATCAATTTATTATCTGCGTCTCCATGTATTCCATGCACAGTGTTGTACCCAACTTCTGTCTGATTACTTCGTTTCCTACTCTGTCCAGCCTTGTGACACGACTGCTTCTCTTAAACACCCCATATCCAATATGACTTTTCTTTCTTACGTCCATGTTTCACAATGGTAGGAGAGAGTTAGTAAACAAATACTAGTTATCAACTGTATGTATGTACCCTCTGGGATATATTTGTGTCTTAACACAGGCGGGAGCTGAAACGAGACCGCATTTGCTTTCTGTATTATTGATTCTTTCTCTCTATTCATCAATCCATTTCGTGTAAACACGCTATCAAAGTCTTTGAATTCTCTGGCCTATTAAAGTTCTTTGCTTTTCACCTCAATATTTAGTGTTTCATTTATTCGTGTGATTTTCATTGTCTTTGTCGACAAATACCATAGACTGGTAAGACATGGTCAGGAGCAAAGAACTATGGGAGAAGAGCCAACAACAACCAGGGGTGAAACACATCAAGCGTGGGAAATGGGGTTGGAAAGGACGCACGCTAAACAGAACACCATCATTCATAGCCAGACAGGCCTTGACATGGAATCCACAAGATAAGAAGAAGAGAGGTATACGAAGTATCACCCGGAGAAGAGACTCTGAAAATGAACTTCGGCCCCTGGGTCTCAGCTGGTGAGAGGCAGAAAGAGTAGTTCAAAATCTAACATTGCAGATGAAGATTGTCAATGTCCTATGTCTCGAAAGGAGCATCGAGCATCGTTTGATTGGTATCGATCAGTTAGTCAAACACGTAGTCAATTGGATAATTTTCTTCTAGCCAGGCCCCTAGAAAAAGACAAGGCGTGTTTAAATGAAACCGGACCTAACTGCACCAAGTGAACATACGTGCGATGCACATGATGACGTCAAGTCTGATGTAAACAGCACATACCAAACGTCAAGTTTGCAAAATTTCATTATCCTCTGACTCTTAGTTTCCTCAGCAGACCGTTGAACGCATAGCGGGTGTGATACGGAATCCGTCCAGAGTTGATCAACGAATGGTGATTCGGTTTCTAACAGCTGAAGGATGTCGACCAGTTGACATTCAACGCAGAAAGCTGTCAGTGGAACCCTGAAAATGTCTTTGCAAGCAGTAGGATGCAGTCCGGAGAACAGAATGCGTTGTGTTGTAGTTTACAGCGGAACAGCGATATCTGCACTTTTAGATCCGACACATCCGACGTCAGCGTGACATTTTTTGGGTACCATGTTAGCCTTTCCTTTTCGATCATTTCACCTTAGCCAGTCTGCTCTGCTGCGTCCTGTTATCTGGGGCTACCGCATGGAGGTGGAGAAGCGTCTTGGCAACTCTGAGCCTCTGACCCTGACGCATGCAGTTAACTTTGGGTCTCTGACCCTGACGCATGCAGTTAGCTTTGGGTCGCTGTCGCTAGCAGTTAGCTTTCGGCCTCTGACCCTGACACTAGCAGTTAGCTTTGGACCTCTGACACAAGCAGCTAGCTTTGGGCCTCTGACCCTGACGCATGCAGTTAGCTTTGGGTCGCTGAAGCTAGCAGTTAGCTTTGGGTCGCTGACGCTAGCAGTTAGCTTTTGGCCTCTGAACCTGACGCTAGCAGTTAGCTTTAGATCTCTGACACAAGCAGTTAGCTTTGGGCTTCTGACCCTGACGCTAGCAATTAGCCTTGCACCTGTAACACAAGCAGTTAGCTTTGGGCCTCTGATCCTGACGCTAGCAATTAGCTTTGGGCCTCTGACCCTGACACAAGCAGTTAGCTTTGGGCCTCTGACCCTGACACAAGCAGTTAGCTTTGGGTCTTTGACCCTGACGCTAGTAATTAGCTTTGGGCCTCTGACCCTGCCACAAGCAGTTAGCTTTGGGTCTCTGACCCTGACACAAGCAGTTAGCTTTGGGTCTCAGACCCTGACACAAGCAGCTAGCTTTGGGTCTCTGACCCTGACGCTAGTAATTAGCTTTGGGCCTCTGACCCTGACACAAGCAGTTAGCTTTGGGTCTCTGACCCTGACACAAGCAGTTAGCTTTGGGTCTCTGACTATTACAACTCATGTACTACTCAGCTTCTTAATCCCTGACCTAGATATGATATGATATCGCTGCAGACTGGCCATAACAGATTTTGAGTACATTTTTTTCTTTAACCACTTAATTTTTGGGAGTCAATGTAGGTAATAACTAGGTTTGTCCTCGCTATCTGACTCATAAGAGTGTTTTGGATTCGTTCACGGATTGTGAAATTACATTTTAAAATGTCGGATGTATGGTATAATATGTAAACAAATAACAACTTACATTTGGCTCGTGCGTGCTAATGACTGAAGAGGCCCAGAAGGAGTCGCAACTGTAGCACGTGACATCTGAAAAGAAAGTCGGGGCAAAAGGGAAACAAATTTCTTTAGGATCTATGTGCCAGGTCGAAATTGTAGGAACCAGACTTTGTGCTGGATTGAAAGTTGCACGTGTGCTTGTACAACATGTCGGAGGGTATGGATGAATTTGTTCTTGGAAATATGATTTCTAAATGTGCAGGGGTCAAGATGCTGAGCAGCGCATGAGCTGCAGTAGTCAGCGACCCATAGCTGACTGCTAGCGTCAGGGCCAGCAAACCAAGGCTGCCAAGACCCTTCTACACCTCCATGCGATGATCCTGGATAACAGGCTGCAGCAGGGCAGACTGGATAAGGAGAAGGGATCGAAGAGGGAATGCTAACCAGGTACTCAAAAAAATGTTTGCTGAAGTCGGATGTGTTGGACCGAAAAGTGCAAATATCGCAGTCAATCTGTAAATTATAACACAATGCATTCCGTTCTCTGGACTACATTCTGCTACTTAAGCCCTTTCAGTGTTTGGTAGTTGGAGATTAAGAACGAACGAAGTCAAGCCAAGCCCTTTATAAATGTGCAAATGTAAGTTTATTTTCGAATACTGACATATGTCCGCTATTCCTTATTTTTGTCATAATTTAGCTGCTGCGTAACTTAACGCCGGCAGCTTGACTCAGTAGGAGGAGAGGACATTATGTGGGAACATGTTTTGTGTATCATCTTCTTCTTCATCGGTCGGTCACTACTACGTGGATCACGTTGATCCTCCACCTTGCTAGCCAGCCTGCCATAAAACAGTATGTTTCCAGGAAGACCTGTGTGGAAGGGAAGCGGGAGTCTTGGTCAGTAATAGTTGTCCATCACAAGTGATGAAGACCACTCTCTTTATTCAGCCGTGTGGACAGTCGTATCTCTTGCTGTATCCGCTGAAATGGGTGACTTGCGCGGTGATTTGGATTAAAGTGAGGAAGAAACTGCGCCTTTTGTCAACCTCACTCACAGAGCCTAAGCTACCGTTTGCCAGTGGCAAAACATTCATCGAGACGACTGGAGATAGCATAGGATGCAGATTTTGTCGCAGGGGTTACCACCGAAGCCTTTCCGTAAACATGTAACCCGCAGGGTAGAAAGGTGGGATGGCATATAACGCAGTTTGTCGTGCCTTTTCGATAACCACAAGAGGTCGTATGGACAACACTCAGCGTGTGAGTGAGTCTGGCATCTCTCCCCAGCTGTATTCATCTCATTATAGTAGCATCTAAAATTCCCACACGCCAAATTCGTGAAGGTGAACCGGCAGAACTAACCCGTGAAATACGACACAGGTATAAGCGTAGTGCCATTCAGCCGGCGTCCAGACCAGGATAAACGGATGGAAGAAAGCACAATAAAAGAACGAAATAACAAGTCCAGACGGAAAACAACACCACGTTTCCGTGAACAAAAGTGTAAGTCGTCGACTAGTGTGAATTCCAGGCAAATCCGTGGTCTGGCGGCATCCATAATGATCCAAAACAGTAGAGAAATGCCACCAGTATGTTTTATATATATATATATATATATATATATATATATATATATATATATATATATATATATATATATATATATATATATCATCATGTAGCATGTCCTTTATAGAACGTCGCTTCCATCACGGTCTGTCTGAAAGAAAATCTTTCCGTTGTCAAAACTCTAGCCTCCGCCACAGTCATACTCAGGTATTCCCGGATATCTGGTGCATTGTCTTCTTGGTCTACCCCTTCCTCTTTTGCCTGGCACCATACCTTCCATCATTGCTCTTTTAAGACCGTTGTGTCTCTTGATATGGTTTGGCTAGACTTCGTTCGTTCTTAATCTCCCGCTACCAAACCCTAAAAGGGCTTAAGTAGCAGAATGTAGTCCAGAGAACGGAATGTATTGTGTCGCAGTTTACAGCTTGACTGCGATATTTGCACCTTTCGGTACAACGCATCCGACTTCAGCAAGCATTTTGAGTACCGGATTAGCATTCCCTCTTCGATCCCTTCTCCTTAGCCAGTCTGCCCTGCTGCAGCCTGTTATCCAGGAACACCGCGTGGAGGTGTAGAAGGGTCTTGGCAGCTCTAGTTCCCTGGCTTTGACGCTAGCAGTCAGCTATGGGTCGTTGACCGCTGCAGCTCATGCGCTGCTCAGCGTCTTTATCCCGTCTTGTGATGTGACCAAAGTATTTACATTGTCTAGCCAAAATGGAATTCATAAACCAGATACCTTAGTTAAAGACAATTTCTGTATTGTCCTAATTTCCCTGTCAGTAATGACGTCATAGAAGACGCTCGTGTAAGGACTCTCGGACAGAACCTCTTCTTGATAACGGAAGTACGGTATTTGACCTCTGTATCTACACGTCAACCTCGGGTCAAGGCGTTTCTGTGGGGAAAAACAGAATTACTGCTTTAAACCAAAAATGCGAATAAAAACAAATTATTTTACTGTTTCAAAATCGATCAATATCGTTTTCATATTATTCGCTTTCACTGGCGTTTTGGGCTTAAATATATTTGTTGTTATTTTAACATATATGTGCATACAATGAATATGGCTATAAAGTTGGAGTTAATGTATGGAATTAATGTATAGAATTAATGATTTTATGAATAAAATTGGTAAAGAATTATTTTGACTCGATATAAAGTTGGTAAGGAATTAATGTGGTTAGGAATAACGAAGGTAAGGAATATAAATTTGACTTAAAATAAAGTTGGAAAGAAATTAATTTTACGTGGAATAAGATTGCCAAAGAACGTATTTGGTTAGAAATAAAGTTGGTAAGGAATTATTTGACTAGAAATAAAGTTAGTAAGGAATTAATTTTACTAGAAATAAAGTTTGTAATGAATTAATTTGAATAGAAATATAATTGGTAAGGAATTAATTTGAATAGAAATAAAGTTTGTAATGAATTAATTTGAATAGAAATAAAATTGTTAAGGAATTAATTTGACTCGAATAAAGGTGAAAAAATTATTTTGACGTGGAATAAGATTCCCAAAAAACTTTTTTAGGTTGTTCTATGAACGTCAAACACGGCAGGTGAGACGGAAACAAGATCTCCCTAGTGTGAACGGATGGACACTAATTGTCTAAGTTCTTGTATATTGTTTAAAACCCCTAGTTGAGATCTCTCTTATGATCGTCCTACGAAGTCTTCTTTGGCCTTCCTCTCTTTCTGCTACCATCTGGAGCCCACAAAGCTGCCTGTTACGGGAGTCTGTTATTGTTCATTCTAAGAAAAGCCCTTATGGTATGATGGTAGAAACATTTTGCTAGTTGGAAAGATGAATATCATAATATGAGTAAGCACGCGCAGATTGTTATACTGCGCTTCAGAACGGAAGCTGAAATCGGATGTGTCGGGCCGAGAGGCGCAAATATCGTAGCTTCGATGTAACCTACGTCACAACCTCCGTTTCAGTGCGAACGCGGAAGAATAAGATGATACATTCTGGCTTAGACCTCACCTCACGTCTATGCAAACGTAATGTTTTATGACAGTCTTGATAACGAGGTGGAAATCGAGGCGATCTCCGTAGTAGGGAGTTTTACGTAGATGATGTCAAGCATATGATAACCGCCTGGAGGACCCTGTCCCCCTTCATCAGCAGGCTTCTGTGCCTGGTTGGTTGGTTAGTTGGTTATTGATCTAGCGGCCTATGGACTCCTGCTCTTTGCCCAATGCCATATCGTGGTATCTGCAAGTGCTTGTAAGTTGTTGTTTAGTTCCGTACAAAGTGTTCCATTTGTCTGGCCTCGGAGGAAGAAGGTCTTTCCCAACACCCGCAAGGGCCAGACATTCATAAAAATGATGTTCAACAGTTTCATAGGCATGTGTGCACGGTCGGTAGTCTGGGATATGTTGTGGTTGGATTACGTTCAAGTGGCTGTTAAGTTGTATGTGTTAAGTGCGAAGTCGGAAAATGTTGCTCTGGTCTCTCCCCCTCAGGAGGTTGATGTTATCCTTGGAATCTTGGACGACCATATGTTCGCATACTGCCCCCCCCCCCTCCTAGCATTTCCCCCCCCCCCCCATCCATCCACCTAGTCAGGCCTCTTTTTTCAGTCTTTAGTAGTTGTTTGACTGTCTGTAGGGTTGTTGGTGTGTATTGTTGTACTTGACCTGCTCCCTTCTTAGCCAGTCTGTTTGCCTTGTCACTGCCAGGTGTAGTTGAATGACCAGGGATCCATTGTATTAACTATTCTGACCACATAACCTTTCTATGACAAGGCGTCCAGCGCAGTTCTTGTGAATGGGAGACGAGGAGACTGGTTTCGCAAATCAGTTGGTGTGAGACAGGGTTGTACACTCTCTCCAACTCTTTTCAATATATTCCTTGAGGGAATTATGAGTGAGGCACTTGGAGGTCACGTTGGTACTGTCAAGATAGGGGACCGAACGATTACCAACCTTCGTTTTGCAGATGATATCGACGGGTTGGCGGGTTCAGAAGCAGAACTCCAGGAATGGGTCAGAAGACTCCATGAAACAGCTCTTGACTATGGTATGGAGATAAACGCTGGAAAGACAAAATTAATGACCAACAACGCCACGGGCTTCAACAGCAGGATAAAAGCTAACGGTCAGGAACTCGAAGTGGTTGACCGTTTTAAATATATGGGTTCGATTGTCAGTGATGAAGGATCAAAATGTGAGGTGTTGGCCAGAATAGCACAGACAATAGCGGCGTTTGCACGGCTTAACAAAGTCTGGCAAGATAAACAGTTAGCACTATGCACGAAAATCAGACTAATCGAAAACACTGGTTCTGTCAATATTCCTATATGTTTGTGAGACATGGACAGTTACAAAGACTGAGTTACAAAGGAGGAAATACGAGATAGAATAACAACAGTAATAGGGCCTTTTCAAGACCTCTTGGCAACTGTCAAAAGAATGGAATTCGCTTGGTACGGTCATATATCGAGATCAAATGGTCTTGCAAATACGATCCTCCACGGAAAGGTGCAAGGCAGACGACGAAGAGGCTGTCCCAAAAAGAGGTGGGAGGACAACATAAAAGAATGGACCAATCTCCGACCAGAAGAGGCACAGGCAGCGGCTGCTGACAGAGAAGGGTGGCATGGGGTTGAGAAGATGTCTTCATGTGTGCCCCAACGACCTCACCGGTTACCGGATGACCTGACATGACGTGAACTTCTGCGCGTGAAGAAAGCTACCGCAACCCGTAGTTGTATGAATCCTTCTCAGGTCGATTTTGTACAAAGAAGATGTTTCTTCTTTCTTTTGCAACCCGCTTCTTAACGCCCTTTTCGTGGCGCTCGAAAGAGTAAACTGACTCTGACGTGGACATTGAACAACAACAACAGCAATCCCTTCTTACCCTTAGCATTTTCCCATGCGTAGCACACAATCGATGAAGGTCTTGTAATCGTTTGTGTGTGTGATCACTTGCTGGAGTGGGTTTCTGGTCTAGTTCACGCGCCAGTTTCACCATCTCCTCTTCATCTGCTATCGAGAACAACGACGACACTATCATCATTTTGTAATGAGCTGGAGTACCATGTGATATGTAAAGGCTGTGTTTAATGATACGAACGATAAGATATGATTTATTACTCGTCTGCGTTGCCGGTGTCGATACCGGAAGAAAAGAAAAATAAACTGTAACCTCCCAGGAACGTCGTAAAGACGAAAAAGAAGAGTTGGGCATAGAGCCTGATGCTCCAATCTACATAACGCCTAAGTTACCTGAAGATTAACAAATATGGACAAGTTAAGTTAAAGTAAATTTATTTCTACCATCCAAAAATTTGTCCCTCACATATTTGAAGCGCCATTTTGTCAAAGTTAATCAAAAAAATCTGCAACTGTCGACAAAACAAAAATATTTTAATAATTAGATTAACCGGCGCTGTCCAGATAAAAAATGAATGTATTTAATTATTTAAACCATTTTACACCGCTCATTACTCCTCCACCTCTCCCACCTTTCACCCACCACCCCTCCTTCAATCAGCCCTCTCTACCACTACCTAACTGACAATCCCAACAATGAATCCCAACATTGAACAACAACAACAGCAATCCCTTCTTACCCTTAGCATTTCCCCATGCGTAGCACACAATCGATGAAGGTCTTGTAATCGTTTGTGTGTGTGATCACTTGCTGGAGTGGGTTTCTGGTCTAGTTCACGCGCCAGTTTCACCATCTCCTCTTCATCTGCTATCGAGAACAACGACGACACTATCATCATTTTGTAATGAGCTGGAGTACCATGTGATATGTAAAGGCTGTGTTTAATGATACGAACGATAAGATATGATTTATTACTCGTCTGCGTTGCCGGTGTCGATACCGGAAGAAAAGAAAAATAAACTGTAACCTCCCAGGAACGTCGTAAAGACGAAAAAGAAGAGTTGGGCATAGAGCCTGATGCTCCAATCTACATAACGCCTAAGTTACCTGAAGATTAACAAATATGGACAAGTTAAGTTAAAGTAAATTTATTTCTACCATCCAAAAATTTGTCCCTCACATATTTGAAGCGCCATTTTGTCAAAGTTAATCAAAAAAATCTGCAACTGTCGACAAAACAAAAATATTTTAATAATTAGATTAACCGGCGCTGTCCAGATAAAAAATGAATGTATTTAATTATTTAAACCATTTTAAACCGCTCATTACTCCTCCACCTCTCCCACCTTCCACCCACCACCCCTCCTTCAATCAGCCCTCTCTACCACTACCTAACTGACAATCCCTACGACATATTTTCCAAATTTAACTGCTCAAATAGCGTCTTTGAGGTCACCAATTACATCAACTTCCCTTGTCCTGCGAGGGAACTTTCGCACAGCTCTGGTTTATGATATCCATATTAAATGGAAGAGTAGACAGTTAATAAACAAACATACTTGAGGAGCTCGATAGATTACGTCAGATGAGATTCTTCAGATCTGTCATATCCGGACATGGGAGAGAAACGTCAGATGAGAATCTTCAGATCTGTCTTATATCCGGACATGACAGAGAAACGTCAGATGAGAATCTTCAGATCTGTCTTATATCCGGACGTGAGAGAGAAACGTCAGATGAGAATCTTCAGATCTGTCTTATATCCGGACATGACAGAGAAACGTCAGATGAGAATCTTCAGATCTGTCTTATATCCGGACGTGAGAGAGAAACGTCAGATGAGAATCTTCAGATCTGTCTTATATCCAGATATGAGAGAGAAACGTCAGATGAGAATCTTCACATCGGTCTTATATCCGGACATGAGAGAGAAACGTCAGATTCATATCTGTCTTATATCCGGACATGAGAGAGAAACGTCAGATGAGAATCTTCATATATGTTTTATATCCGAACATGAGAGAGAAACGTCAGATGAGAATCTTCAGATCTGTCTTATATCCGGGCATGAGAGGGAAACGTCAGATGAGAATCTTCAGATCGGTCTTATATTCTGATATGAGAGAGAAACGTCAGATGAGAATCTTCAGATCGGTCTTATATCCTGATATGAGAGAGAAACGTCAGATGAGAATCTTCAGATCGGTCTTATATCCTGATATGAGAGAGAAACGTCAGATGAGAATCTTCAGATCTGTCTTATATCCGGACATGAGAGAGAAACGTCAGATGAGAATCTTCAGATCGGTCTTATATCCTGATATGAGAGAGAAACGTCAGATGAGAATCTTCAGATCGGTCTTATATCCTGATATGAGAGAGAAACGTCAGATGAGAATCTTCAGATCTGTCTTATATCCGGACATGAGAGAGAAACGTCAGATGAGAATCTTCAGATCGGTCTTATATCCTGATATGAGAGAGAAACGTCAGATGAGAATCTTCAGATCTGTCTTATATGCGGATATGAGAGAGAAACGTCAGATGAGAATCGTCAGATCGGTCTTATATCCGGACATGAGAGAGAAACGTCAGATGAGAATCGTCAGATCGGTCTTGTATCCTGATATGAGAGAGAAACGTCAGATGAGATTCTTCAGATCGGTCTTATATCCAGACATGAGAGAGAAACGTCAGATGAGATTCTTCAGATCTGTCTTATATCCGGACATGAGAGAGAAAGAATGTCATTTTTTTACGCGGACAATACATTTTTGTTTCGTCCTATCCCGTGCTTTCCTGTATGCTATTTGTGTGTTTAGTCTGACCACCTACATTCCTGTATGCTATTTGTCTGTTTAGTCTGAACACCTACATTCCTGTATGCTATTTGTGTGTTTAGTCTGACCACCTACATTCTTGTTTGCTATTTGTCTGTTTAGTCTGACCACCTACATTCCTGTATGCTATTTGTCTGTTTAGTCTGACCACCTACATTCATGTATGCTATTTGTGTGTTTAGTCTGACCACCTACATTCTTGTATCATTTTTCTGTCTGTCTTTCTTCTTCTTATTCATTTTCATCCGTTTCTTCTTCATCTTTTTCTTCGTCCTCCTCTCCTTCTTCTTGTTCTTGTTCTTCGTCTGCTTCTTCTTCTTCTTCTTCTTCTTCTTATTCTTCTTCTTCTTTTTCTTCTTCTTCTTCTTCTTCTTCTTCTTCTTCTTCGTGCATTTATTTTTTCCTTTATTCTTCCTCTTCGTGTATTTCTTTTCTTCTCCTTCTTCTTCTTATTCTTCCTTTTTTTCTTCTTTTTCTTCTTCTTCTTCTTATTTTTCATTTTCTTCTTCTTCTCTTTCGTCTTCTTCTTCGTCTTCTTCTTCTTCACCCTCTTCCTTTTCTTCTTCTTCTTTATCCTCTTCTTTTTATTCTTTTTTGACGTTCGTCCTGAAAAAGACGTTGTGACGTTATTTCGTAGTTTACATCGTGTCTGAGATATATGCACTTTTCAACCCAATACATCCGATCCAAGTTGGCTTCTTTTTTTTTCTTCAAATTTCATTATACCGGGTGTGTCCTTCCACGGCGACCCCTTTTCCCTTAGCCAGACTACACTTGTGTAGCCTGTTTCCAGGGCCGCTGCTTGGAGGCGGGATATGGCCTCGGTAAACTCTGATTTTTGACCCTTCGCAGTGCCATGAGTTGTATAAACCGTTTGCCCTTTCCCAGCAGCGCACATTAACATTAGGAGCAGCCAGCAAGACTCAGCAACATCGGCAGGAATATTGTGGAACTGCATTAATAAAAGGCTGTCGCTCCTGTCAGTGCATAGACCATCGACAACACCCCGCCAACATGCACGGTCCTGGTCTGCCCTTTCTGCATCTCTCCAGGTGTAATCATTTAATCTGTGTTTCTTCTCAGAGTCTACCTCTTCCTCCCTTCCCTTTAAGAATCCATGTAAGAACCTGTCTAGCTAAATTTGACGGAGCCTTCCGTATCGTATGTCCTTTCCAGCCCCATTTTTCTCGCTAAATGTGTTGTTCCAATGGCTTTTGTTGGCTCCTTTTCCATAGATCAATATACCTCCCCATGTTCTGCCATTTTGTATGATATCCTTCGAAGGCATCTGTTAATGAACTGCATACTTTTTTATAAAACATATTAACTATTCTATATCCCCGAGTGATCGGCCGGGGTCTTTGTGTATGACAAGGACAAGAATAGCACCACTGCCCCACTGAGAGCATGTCGTAAGAGGCGACTAACTGTTTGACAGGGCACAACACCGGCCATAGTTAAGTGGTTTGTTTAGAGCAGCATAGATGGCGCCTAACAGGCTGCAGATCTACTTTGCTCTAGTGTTTTGAGTCTATTAAGATAGACTCGCACATCGGTTAACCACCCTCCGCTGCACTTGTCCCAACGTAGTGGAGTATTAAGCTGCTCAAGCCTAGTCCGCTAAGCAAGAAATCCTCCTCCCGGCTACATCCAGCTTATACCAGAGCTAGGACCTGCACAGGGGCATCTTCCACTGTAGAAGTACAGGTCGACTAAGTTGGACCTGCACAGGGGCATCTTCCACTGTAGAAGTACAGGTCGACTTAGAGCTAAGAACTATCCTATAATTTGTATGTACTGACAAACCGTTTTATTGCAAGCATTAACAAGCTACCTTTTATTTTCCAGGTTTCGTAAATGCGCCTGGCCTTGAACTCTTGACCTGTCTAGATTCGAATACGTTGAAATTTAATTAAATACTGTACCAGACAATCAATTAGTTACGTAATCAATCAGTCTATCAACAAAGCAGTTATTTAGTCAGCCAACAAGACAGCCTACAATCTTATTTATATTTCATACTCAATCTAGTATTTGGGCAGTATTTTTTCGGCAGACGGGGAAATTTAGACAAGGTGTCAGAAAGCATATGCGGTGACTTATCAGCTGTCCCCATTGCTTAGACACCCGAGCATTAATTTGGCAACAAAGCAACAGCTGATAAACAGTATATTTATGCATTTCTCCATTTTCGTTTATTTGTCCCATTCCTTGTCTTCCCATAATCTGTTCGTAACCTAGGTTGTCTGCTCCCACTTTGGCATTAAAGTCTTCCATTAATATTACGAGATCTTACTTTTTCTGCGTGTCAAGGACTTCTTCCAGCTTGTTGTGAGACTTGCTTTTTGTCATCGTCAGCCTCATAAATTGGGGCATAGCACTGAAAAACGTTTATATTGATATGTTTGTTCCTCGTTCTTAAGCTTGCGCTCATGATTCGGTTGGTAATAGCCTCCCACTTTATGAGCGCCCGCTGTGCTTCTCTGAAGAGCATCAGTGCCACCCCCTCTGTATGTTGGACAACAATTTCCTCATTTCCAGAACACATTATCATTTCACCAGTCTCATCTTTCCTGATTGTGTCCATCTTGTTTTGCACAGTCCTAGCACTGCCAAATTGTAATTCCTCATCTCTTTATTTATTTGGGCTGTTCAACCTACCTGGTACATTGTTCTAACATTCAATTTCGCTATATTAGTTTTTGTCTTGGTATCCTGACGAGCAGTCAGCCGTGGAGCTTTGTTGCGGCTTTCACTCAGCTGTGTCATTCTTCTTGTTTCTGGAGGCCATTTTATTCCCAACGCCGTTTGCTTTTGCATTGTTATGAATGTTTTCGTAACCTTCGTCTTTTTTTTAATAGATTTGGATGGTCGACCCTAACCTAACCTATTATACTCTAGGTGTGTTGTCCGTGATTAGTCTATTCCCTCCTTCATGACTTATCCAATTTGGGCGACCCTTTCTGGAAGCTTTCACTTCCGGTTGCTTAGCTCCTGTGATCACTGACACATGCAAGCTCCATCGCCACTATTTCAAGGTAACGGACCTGAGGGATCGAGTTTAGGATACCACAAGAGGCACACATGAACTCACCTTCAGATAGGCGCGTCCGAGGACTGCGGAAATGTGCGCCAAGGACACATTTCCGATGCCTTTGCTTTCGTTTTGTGTGTCCATAGTGTCAGATTTGAGATCCGCTGAAACTTCCAACCACAGAATACTCTGGTGGGGTTGGCCGCCTGAATAAAGAATTATAATATACACCAGCTGCCCGACTGGTCTGTCGGGGTCTTTGTATATGACAAGGACAAGAATAGCACCACTGCCTCACAGAGGCAGTTGTAAGAGGCGACTAACTGCGGGACGGGGCATAACACCGACCAAGTCTAGGTGAATTGTTTAGAGCAGCATAGATGGCGCCTAACAGGCTGCGGGTCTACTTTGCTCTAGTATTTGAATCTATTAAGATAGACTCAACACACCAGTTAACCTTCCTCCGTAAGCGCTTGTCCCAACGCAGCGGAGTATTAAGCTGCACGAGCCTAGCCCGCTAAGCAGGAAACCCTTTTCCCGGCTACATCCAGCTCATACCAGAGCTGGGACATGCACAGGGAGGGGATCATACCGCTCCTGTAGATAGTACAGGTCCTCTAAGACTAAGAAGATACACCAGACGTTTGTGGTTTGGGGACCACATCAATCGTATTTCAATTCATTCTTGTATCCCAGGCAGAGTAGTTCTGAAGCTCGAAACCTACTCTGGTTCCTTATAAATTCTTTATATTTTGGCTTAAGTCCTTTTCTCTTCTTTTTTCTCCTTTTGTCCCCTCTTCTCTCAATCTCTCCTTCCCTCTTCTCTGCTCTTCTTCCCTCTTCTCCCCTTTTCTCTTCTTTTCTCCCCGCTACTCACTTCTCCACTTTCCTCTCTTCTACTCTTCTCTCTTACTCATCCCCTTTTTCCCTTTCCTCTCCTTCTCTCCTCAATTCTCTTCTCCTCTTTTCCCCTCTTCTCGCCTTCTCTCTCTTCTTCTCTAATCTCTCTTTTCTATCTTCACCCCTCCTGCCTTCTCCTAACCTCCCTTTTCCCATATTCTATTTCACTCCTTTTCTCCCTTCTCCCACTTATCCCCTCTTTTCACCTCTTCTCTCTTTTTCTCTCATTTATGCCCTCTTCTTCCCTCTTCTCTCCTCTTCTCTTCCCTCCTCCTCTCTTATTTTGCCTTATCTCCACTCCTTTCCTTTTCTCCCTTCTTCTTTCCTATTCTCCGCTTTTCTTGACACTGCTCTCCTCTTCTCCCTTTATCTCTCCTTATCTTTCCTCTCCTCCCCTCTTTTCTCCTCTTCTTTCTTCTCTCTTCTCTCCTCTTCTCCTCCATCTCTTCTCCCTTCTTTCCTACCCTTCTGCTCTTCACCTGGGAGTGTTAAGGTTTTCTTTGGAAAATACATACATTCAAATGTGCAAACAAACAGCTGATTAACACTCTGCGCCTATCTGTGTAGTGGAGGGGCGGCCTCCTTTTTCCTTTCATGTAGACCACTGAATTTCATTTCCTCTAACATTTTTGTCTGAATGCAAAGACGCGCTCTTTCCTAATTTCCGACCATTGGACAGTTGTTACTGTCCCCATCATAAAGACCGATATTGATACCCGACTCTTCTTTTTCTACAATAGCCATTTCAAAAACTTGTATTGCCCTTAGTATATCAAATTCATTCTGTCATTATTTCAGATTTTTAATAACCATGTATCGATTCTGTCATTTCATGCGCGTCACTAACTAAATGGCGAGGCAGTTGGCTACCATAAGAGAGCCCTAGTCATTCCCCCCGTTCACCCGCTATCAATCAATAGTTCGCTTAGGCGACCAGGGCCCGTCGAGTCGATTGACCATGTCCATGACCACTTCTGATGGTTACGTCCCAAGCGGCCTGCAGTTCTTTTGGGGAGGTGGCTATTGGTGTTGCGAGACCAGTCGACATCCTTCAGCTGTTAGAAACCGAATCACCGCTCGCTGATCAACTCTGGACGGATTCCGTATCACACCCGCCATGTTTTCAACGGTATGCTGGTGAAACTATTAGTCGGAGGATAATAACATTTTGCAAACTTGACGGTTGGTATGTGCTGTTTACACCAGAAGTGACGTCATCATGCGCATCGTACGTATGTTCACTTGGTGCAGTTAGGTCCAGTTTCATTTGAACACGCCTCGTATTATATTTAAAAACGAATACATACAATATTATGGTAAAAAGTGTTATTTTTTACATTGTGCCCGAGCGGTTCGCGAAAAATAAATGTTTCATATTTTTACAGGTATGCAGGTGTAAAGAGATTGGGGAACACTGCGCTACAGGACCCGCTTTTGGTTGATTTTCTGCACTTTGACATCCCGAGCACTATGTAGAAATCACATTGAGTCGACACAAGATGATGACCATCGCATTGCTTTGTTCCAATTGGACAGTCGAATCCACCTGGTTCATACCAGTTCTGAGTTTACTTTTGAATAATATACTACGTTCACATAATGTCAATGATTTGCACTACTTTGTGTCTGCGACACAGCCCCAATGACGGCAAAGCACATATTGCAGTCCTGTCCACTGTATACCAACAACAGAAGTAGCATTTGGCAACAACCAGTGTCCTTCCACGAGAAGCTGTACGGATGTGTACAGAGCCTTGAGTCAACTGCTTCCTTGGTTAGAGTCATTAAAGTTGAGGTCTGAAGACGAACGAGGAAGAAGAAAAAGAAGTCAGTCCATAGTAGGCACTGCTGAAGAGGATAAAGTGACAGAGACAACAGCGTGTTCATGGGGTTAGACTAAATCTACCATTAACAATGAATGACAGGGATTTTACTTACTGTTGAATGCGGTATCGCCTACCAGATAAGTGTCAAAGTAGCTGAGAGGTGGGCCCTCGGTGTTGAAGTATGTGCCCTCGACGATGTCCATGACCTTTAATTTATATACTTCCTGTGGACAACATTATATATGTGAATGGATTTGGAGACATAGACACCTTCCTTAGATAAAAGACTTGGTATGTTTATGTAAGTAACATGTCCTTTGCGGAATGTAGATTCTTGCAACTCCCAATCAATTTGATTGTTATGTTTCTTGGCAGGTATGTAGTCAATCAGTCAATCAAGCCCATCGCTTCTTTCGGTACATAGACCATTAACAATCTAACCCCAGCATACACGATCCTGGACTGCTCTTTCTGCCTCTTTCCAGGTGTAATCATTTAATCCTAGTTTTTTTTCACACTCTCTTATACGTGTATTTTTGGGTCTCTCTCTCTCTCTCTCTCTCTCTCTCTCTCTCTCTCTCTCTCTTCCTTGCAGGATTTCATGTGAGAGCTTGTCTGGCTATGATGGACGGTGCCTTCCGTACTGCATGTCCTGTACAGCCCCATTTTCTTTGCTTAATTTATTTGTTCCAATGGCTGTTGTTGGCTCCTTTCCCACAAGTCTTCATTCCTCACCATGTCCTGCTACTTTATGAACACAAGTCTTCATTCCTCACCATGTCCTGCCACTTTATGCCCATTATCCTTCGTAGACATCTGTTAATGAAGGACTGGAGTCTTTGTTGTATGGACTTGGTCGTTCTCCATGTTTCCCCTCCATACAGCAGTACTGACTTGACACTGACGTTGAAAATTCTAACTTTGGTGTGAATCTTGATTTCTCTGGATCTCTATATGTGGTTCAGTGTCCAAACATCGTTGTCCAGTTCTTCACTGTTGTCTTCACCACACATTTGTCACCATATACTGACTGCATTCTGCGATGAATGTAAACTGGTCGACATCCTTCAACTGTTAGAAACCGAATCACCGCTCGCTGATCAACACTCGACGGATTCCGTATCATACCCGCCATGTTTTCAACGGTCTGCTGTGGAAACTAAGAGTCAGAGGGTAATGACATTTTGCAAATTTGACGGCTGGTATGTGCTGTTTACACCAGAGGTGACGTTATGGTTCGCATCGTACATATATTCACTTATCCGACTTCATGCGAACACGCCTCGTACGTCTGACCCTGACACGACGTCCTGGTGAGTATGTTGTGTCCGACAGAAATATACAGCGTCTCTGTTTCTCAAATGTAGCAAGCAGCGACCAGGGAGCGAGCTCTGGCTATTTGCTGTCAGTCTTAACTGCTTTGCCACTCACACGATCGTGGTCACATAATGCCATATAGATGTGTGTGTATATGGCTTGGCTTGGCTTGGCTTGGTTTGGGTCGGTTTGGCTTGGCTTGGTTTGGGTCGGTTTGGCTTGGCTTGGCTTGGCTTGGCTTGGTTTGGGTCGGTTTGGCTTGGCTTGGTTTGGGTCGGCTTGGCTTCGTTCATTCCCAATCTCCCGCGTCTAAACCCTGCAAGGCTTAAGTAGCAGAATGTAGTCCAGTGAACGGAATGAGTTGTGTCGTGGTTTACAGCTTCACTGCGATATTTGCACCTTTCGGTCCAACACATCCGACTTCAGCAAGCATTTTCTGATTACCGGGTTAGCATTCCCTCTTCGATCCCTTCGCCTTAGCCAGTCTGCCCTGTTGCAGCCTGTTATCCAGGATCACCGCGTGGAGGTGTAGAAGGGTCTTGGCAGCTATGGTTCGTTGGCCCTGACGCTAGCAGTCAGCTATGGGTCGCTGACCACTGCAGCTCATACGCTGCTCAGCATCTTGATCCCGTGTATGTAAATGAACGAGGAGCAATCAAATGGTGGGAAAAAAAAACTAGAGCCAATGTTAATGGGGCTATTTGGGAAGAATATTGAGAATCTTGTGGACAGAGAAGAAACCAAATGCCAACGTGTTGTAGCTGAGGGAGGTCAACAAATCGTCCATCGAAACCATCAGGAAAAGGCAAACGAAATTCATGAGATATTAACAGAACAGTAGGCGCAGAGAAACTGTGTTTAACTTGACTTGACTTAACATTTTTATACTGCCTTAAAAGATTCTGCAGAATGTGTACAACCAGTTTCATTTACATTACCTTGCTCTAAAAGCTATGCGCATCCATTTTATTCTTAAATGCATTAATTTTCCCTGCCTCGACTACTTCATGTGGCAATGCATTCCAAGCATATATAGATAGATAGACAGACAGACAAGCAGGCATGCAGACCGGTAGACAGACAGGCAGATAGGCAGACAGATAGACATATATGCAGACAGACAGGTAGTCAAATATGGGGGCAGACATGTAGACAGACATAATCAGACATATAGACAGACATAATCAGACATGTAGGTTCTGACTGAAAGTCTGATCCTGATGTCCATAGCCAGCGCCCATCTAACCCCATTTCCAGTGGGACGGCGTGGCCTAGTGGATCTCACAATCCGAAGGTGCTGGGTTCGATCCCCATCACAGCACCGCCTGTTACCCCGGGGAAGCAAACCCTTAGAAAATGCAGGAGGATGCAGACCCTTACATAAAATGCATGCTGAAGTCGGATGCACTGGGCCGACAGGCGCAAAATAAAAACCACAGTGCAACGCACACCGCCTTGGGGATTAGAGAAATAAGGCGAACACCAAAAAAAAAATCAAAAACAAAATAACCCCATTTCCTTTATTTGATCTGTTGCTCCACTGGATGTTGTTGGCTCCTTAGCCCTAGGCCTTCATCCCTCGCCATGTCTTGCCAACCCATGTCTTGCCAACCTATTCCCATCAGCCGTAGTAAACATTTATTGACGAGCGACTGAAGTTTCCTCTGCATTGCCTTTGTCGTTCCCCACGTTTCTACCCGTACGTGATCACTGACATGGCATTCGAGTGAAAGAAAATTAATATTGTATCTCGCTAGTTGTAATCTAACATTACCTGAAGTCGGAGCAGCGCCGTTATGGCGCCTATAACATCCTCATGGTTAGCTACAGCCGGCAGATATTTCATATTTGCTTTCTGTGGATCTGAAAATACACATGTTTACAGTAGCAGAGGCGATTTGCGAGGTCGTAGGATTAATTTGAAGATTTGCTGAGCGTTATACACTTGGGAGAAAAGATTAACATCTGGTCAGGAAAAACATACTGATCGGACAATGTTAGTCAGGGTCAGGTAAAATACACTGACTGCATTCTGAGATGAATGCCAACTGGTCGACATCCTTCAGCTGATAGAAACCGAATCACAGCTCGCTGATCAGCTTTGGACGGATTCCATATCACACCCGCCATCTTTTGAACGGACTGCTGAGAATACTAAGAGTCGGAGGATAATGAAATTTTGCAAACTTGACAGTTGGTATGGGCTATTTACATCAAAAGGGACGTCATGGTAAGCATCGTACGTATGTTCACTCGTTGCAGTTTGATCTAGTTTCATTTGAACACACCTCGAATATCCCTAAATTTTGAATGGCACAGTTTTTCCATTCACTTTTCCTGCTTTCTGCCATTCCTCAAAAGCGAAGAGTGATCAGGGTCAGATGAAACATACTGATCAAGATCCCATCTCACGTTCAGGATCATGGATACATGCTGAGTCACAGCAGTCTGTCCAACCAGGTGGGGATTGATATTATAATCCCCATAGTTATGAGTTTACTGAGAACAACAATACACACCAACAGCCCTACAGACAGTCAAAAAACTACTGAAGACTGCCTGGTTGAACAGATGGGCTATTAGAAAAACTGAGAGGGAAACCTAAAAACATATGACCTTCCCAAATCCCAAAGACAACATCAACCTTCTGAAAAAGAGAGACAGAAGCACCATTTTCCAATTTCGCACTCAACACATACAACTTAACAGCCACTTGAACAGAACCCAGCCAGAACATACTCCAGAGTGCCGGATGTGCACACATCCCTATGAAACTGATAAACGTACTTTTTGAATGTCCGGCGCTTGCCAGTGTTAGGAAAGAGCTTCTGTTTCCGAGGCCAGACAAATGGAACACTTTGTACGGAACTAAACAACAGCTTCTTCCTCCGAGGCAGACAAATGGAAGACTTTGTACGGAACTAAACAACAGCTTCTTCCTCCGAGGCAGACAAATGGAAGACTTTGTACGGAACTAAACAACAGCTTCTTCCTCCGAGGCCAGACAAATGGAAGACTTTGTACGGAACTAAACAACAGCTAACAAACACTTGCAGATATCACTATATGGCATTGGGCCAAAGGGCAGGAGCCCATAGACCGCTGGATCAGTGACCAACCAACCATGAGTTTACTGAGAAAACGTACATTGCACTACATCAAGGAGGATCACTTTCTCAACAACACATGGGGATGTAAGAAGAGCCACTGTAACTTGCTACAAACGAAATGTCAAGAGTTAACTCAGCTCAGAAAGGGTAACATCCACAACGACAACAACAGTACCACTCCAGTGTCTGTGTTCAGTCTCCGCTGTGACGCGACTCGTGGTAGACTCTTGACAAACCAAGGAAGCTGCGTCAGACATCTTCATTTTCTTTAGCATCTCTGTCATTATCACTATAACCATCCTCATTATCAGCCCCACCATCACCACCATAACTATCACCAACATTATTATCCCAACCACCGCCATCATCACCCTCACCACCATTTTCATCAACACCACCACCCCCAACACCACCACCACCACCATCACTACCTTCACAGCCACAACCACCACCACCACCATCACCACCACCACTACCACTAAATCCACCACCACAACCAACACCACCACCACCCCCACCACCACCACCACCACCACCACCACCTTCACAACCACTACCACCACAACCACAACCACCACAATTTATTTTACAAACATACTTGCGTAAAAATTTCTCAAATCGCTGTAGCGTTTAGCAAAATCCATTAAGACAAAAAAGACAGCATTGGGATGGTTCAGTTGCTGCATCGCTAGAGTCAGGTTCCTGTCTTCAATCTCGATAATCCTTTCTCTATAAAACCTGCCATATTGTGACACATTAACAAAGCGTGTTGTATATGTTTGAAGAGTCGCACGCTGCAATTATTGTTACATTACAAACAAATAATTAACCTCGCATTACAAACAAATGAGGGGCGCGTGGCCTAATGGTTTCGAAGCTTGCCTGCTGACAAGGAGGGCAGCGGTTCGAATCCCCGGTATGGAATATGTTGTTTTTCTGTTGGGGGTGAAATAAACAAACGTAGCCAGCACAAGACGTGACGACAGCAGTGGCGAGGCGTCCTGTAGTCCTCAGCCTTCAAAACCCCCCGACTACCCCAGCAATGGGGAAAATGTCGTATGACAGTTTTATTTATTTATTTTTAAATTTGTAAAATTTTACAAACAAATAATTAACCTCGCATTACGGGGACGGCGTGGCCTAGTGGTTAAGTGACACGGCTCACAACCAGAAGGTGCTGGGTTCGATCCCCATCACAGCACCGGCCGTTACCCCGGGGAAGCAAACCCTTAGAAAATGCAGGAGGAAGCAGGCCCTTACATAAAATAAATGCTGAAGTCGGATGCACTGGGCCGACAGGCGCAAAATAAAAACCACAGTGCAACGCACACCGCCTTGGGGAATAGAGAAATAAGTCGAACGCAAAAAAAAAAAAAAAACCTCGCATTTCAAACAAATAATTAACCTCGCATTACAAACAAATAATGAACCTCGCATTACAAACAAATAATTAACCTCACATTTCAAACAAATAATTAACCTCGCATAACAAACAAATAATTAACCTCGCATTCAGGTCAGGTCAGGTTATCCCGTAACCGGTGAGGTCGTTGGGGCACACATGAAGACATCCTCTCAACTCCACGCCACCCCTCTCTGTCAGATGCCGCTGCCTGTGACTCTTCTGGTCGGAGACTATTCTATTCTTTTATGTTGTCCTCCCATCTCTTTTTGGGCCGGCCTCTCCGTCGTCTGCCATGCACCTTCCCGTGGAGAATTGTGTTTGCAAGACCATTTGATCTCGATATGTGACCGTACCAAGTGAGTTTTTTTCTTTTGACAGTTGCCAAGAGATCTTCGAAAGGCCCTATTGCTGTTGTAATTCCATCTCGTATTTCCTCATTTGTAACTCGATCTTTGTTCGTGACGTTTAAAAGTTTTCGGAAACATCTCATCTCTAAGGCCTGCATCCTTCGTTGAAGGTCAGCTGTAACTGTCCATGTCTCACACGCATAGAGTAATATTGACAAGACCAGTGTACGCATTAATCTGATTTTCGTGCATAATGCTAACCGTTTATCTTGCCAGATTTTATTAAGCCGTGCAAGCGCCGCTATTGTCTGTGTTATTTTGGCCAACACTTCTCATTTCGATCCTTCATCACTGACAATCGACCCAAGATATTTAAAACGGTCAACCACTTCGAGTTCCTGGCCGTTAGCTTTTATCCTGCTGTTGAAGCGGGTGGCGTTGTTGGTCATTAATTTTGTCTTTCCAGCGTTTATCTCCAAACCATAGTCAAGAGCTATTTCATCGAGCCTTCTGACCCATTCCTGGAGTTCTGCTTCTGAACCCGCATACCCGTCGATATCATCTGCAAAACGAAGGTTGGTAATCGTTCGGCCCCCTATCTTGACAGTACCAACGTGACCTCCAAGTGCCTCACTCATAATTCCTTCAAGGAATATATTGAAAAGAGCTGGAGAGAGTGTACACCCCTGTCTCACGCCAACTGATGTGCGAAACCAGCCCCCCTCGCCTCCCATTCACAAGAACTGCGCTAGACGCCTTGTCATACAGGTGTTCAAGGACCGTTATAATATTTCCGTTGATATTATACATCCCCAAAGCGCTTTATGCCATACCCTATCAAATGCCTTCTTAAAATCCACAAACACATGATACAGTGTTTGCTGCTGTTCTAGATATTTCTCGCTTAGCAGCCTTAAATTAAATATCCGCGTGAAATGTGTTTTGCGCATAAATCCCAACAAACCACTCGCTAACATCAGATGAAAAGCGTCACATCCTAAGGAGAGACATGATCGGAAACAATGATATCTGGAAACTAGTGCCCGTCCGCCTGCCCGTCTGCCCGTCTGTCTGCCCATCAGCCCGTCCGTCTGCCCGTCTGCCGTCTGCCCGTCCGTCTGTCCGTCTGCCCGTCCGTCTGCCCGTCTGCCCGTCCGTCTGTCTATCGATCCGTCCATTTCATCTGCCTGTCTGTTTCTCATCTCCCTGTCTATCTGCTGATGTCTGTCTGCATGTGCTCATCTAATTATAGTATGTCTGTATGTTGTACATGTGTGAGTCTTGCTCATCATGTCTGCCTGTTACGCATATGTTTCTAGAATTACACCCAACTATCATTTTGTCTGTCTGAAATATCTGGGTATTCTATTCAACCACCCATTCTATTTTTGTCTCAGATCTCCCGAACAAATCCACACATGCGACACGTATACTCACTTCACAAATTGCTCGCTTTCTCTAAACGTATCAGGTAGGTTTCGTTGTAACTCCCCCAACATATTCCTCTCGTTTCTCACCATGCTCTTGACCCGGGCAATGGACGTGTGCACATCTGAGTACGCTGGAACAGTCAACTCACTAAACACACTCAGCAATGCAAAGGCATAATATACAGCCCAGTACATGCTCATGTAGCGTAGATATCACAGGTCAACTGTCATGCCGTATACAAAGATGGATCAGCAATGAGATCTATAAAAGATGGAGGGAGGAGGCGTTTACACGCTTCATTTGGAACTCTCTTCCCTCTCATCTCACCTCACTCTTATTTCATTTTACTCTGTCCTAAAGTCCCACTCTTATTTCATTTTACTCTGTCCTAAAGTCCCACTCTTATTTCATTTAACTCTGTCCTAAAGTCCCACTCTTATTTCATTTTACTCTGTCCTAAAGTCCCACTCTTATTTCATTTTACTCTGTCCTACAGTCACACTCTTGCACAACTTTCACACACGCCCCCAGGGTGAGGCCCTTCCATTGCACTTTGGTTGGGCTGGCTTCTGAGAGCGCACAAACATAGCGTAGGTACATACAGACGCACACATACATCCAAGCACTGGTTTATGCGTCTTAATATCGCCCAAATTGACTACGGTCTGGGGTGGAATAGGCGCGTCTCCGCCAGTAGAAACTAGTGAGGCAAACATACAATTCTGTTTTTTTAATTTTATAGTGTACATAAAGTCAAATAATAGACAGGAAATATATATAAATTTAATGTATACAATGGGCACCTTGGTATACCTCTACGCGTATGAGACTTAGACTCTGACAGCTGCCCTAGAACGTAAAATTGGCGCAATTAAAATGAGATGCTTGCAAAGAATTCTTGGCATTTCATATCTGGATCGCGTTACAAACAAAGAGTGTTCTTGAAATTGTTAAGACGGAGTTAGGCTAGTATAAAAACCTATTGACTTTAGTAAAAACACGAAAATTTACATGATATGGACATATATCACGATCGGTGGGGCTGACCAAGATCATCCTGCAAGGTACTGTGCCTGGGAAGCGTGGGAGAGGGAGACCAAAAAAAGAGATGGGAGGACAATATAAAAGAGTGGACGGAAGGTCTATAGCTGAAACTAATACCCTGGCGACAAATCGAGACGTATGGCGGGAACTGGTTCGACAAACTGCAATAACGGTTCCTCATCGACCTTCTAGGTTACGGGACTTATGATGATGATGATCATGAAATCCATATCTCAGTGACTACTAGGAATTATCATACGTCCTGAGAGTTGAGGCTCAGGCACTAAAAATAGCTGCAATAGCCGCCGTGGAAAACAAGAGTCATGTCAGAGACAAGATAGTCGCCCTTACAGACCCACTGTCAGTCATAACGACCCTCAGAAACCATAAAAACAATGGATTGAACAGTCTGAGACACTCTTGAAGTCAAGCCAAAATGTCAACAGAGTGAAAATTAAGTGGATCCCTGCACACTGTAAGGTACATGGAAATGAGGAGGCAGATAGACTGGCAAAAGATGGAGGAGGCAAACCCCATAATGACGACAGAGCTACACTTGAAGGAATGAACACGATGATACAAGTTAAATTCCAGAAGCAAGTGGCACAGAAACCACACAAGATGTGATACAGCAGAAGCATTCTACTCCTTGCCAAAGATAATATCAAGTGATAATATTCAGACTGCGAACTGGTCATTGCATACTGAACAATCGTCTGTTCTACAAATTTAAATTTGGATACACAGACATGTGGGGAGAACAAACAAACAGTGGAACATGTTCTGCAGGTCTGCAGGTCTGCAGGCTCCAGAGAGACTACATGGTCCTACCCAACCTAATTCCGAGATAAACTGTATGGCGGCGATGAGACAAGTATGAGAAGGACCGCCATGTCTATGAGGGAGATAAACGTGATTATTTGAAAGCGAATAAAGAAGAAGAATGAGAAGAAGAAGAAGACGATGAAGAAAAGGAAGAAGAAGAGGAAGAATAAAAGAAAAAAAGAGGAAGAAAATTAAGAAGAAAAAGAAGAAGAAGAAGAAAAGGAAGAAAAAGTAGAGGAAGAAGAAGAGGAAGAAAAAGAAGACGAAGAAGAGGAAAAAGATGGAGAAAAAGATGAGGAAGAAGGAGGAAGAAGAGGAAAAATGAGGAAGAAGAGGAAGAAGAAGAAAAAGAAGAAGAAGAACTGTCAGGTAAAAGAATGGAATGAAGCAAGAGAGAACTACAAGACTGTGGACGAAACAAGAATGGGACAGAACTTGAAATAGCGAGTACAGCGACGAAACCTTGCCGTTTTTTCGCCTCTCTTATTGTACAAACCCGGCATGCCACTCTTTCTTTTCTGTTCTGTGATCTTGTCTTTAATGTTGACCCCGTCCGATGAGGTTACGTGGGGGACTCCGCAATTTTTGGGATCTACTTAAGCTCTGTAACATTTTGAGCTGCCATGATGAACTCGGCCATTGTTTTGGGATCTTATTTAGCTCTGTGCAAATTTGAGTTCTTGTGTAAACTCGACCATTGTTTTGGGATTTAGCTCTGTACAAATGTGAGTTATTGTGTACACTCGTCCATTTTTTGGGATCTTTTTTAGCTCTGTACTCAAGCTAGGTGGGCCAGAGTGCCTGCATTATGAATTACTTCCAGTCGTCTCTACTGATCGTCTTGCCACTGGTCTCAGGTTGCTCGGGACGATAGAGTGAGGTTGATAACCAGCGAGGTTGATAATTTGTCTGTCCGTGTGAATATGTGTCTAACTGTCCATCCGTCTGTCGTTGTGTATGTTTGTCTATCTATCTGTCATCGATATGTCTATGTGTATATGTATCTGTCTGTGTAACTGTCCATTCATACTTGATGTGTATGTATGTGTCTATCTAGACTACGTTTCCGAAAAATGAACAAAAAGGATACAAAATATGATAAGCGTATGAGATGTGCTATCGTAGGACGCAAAGAGCTGGACAGAAAATACTAGTGGTCCAAGAAGCAAATGCTTAGAGATATGGAGCATGCTACAACTAATGACAGGTTTATAGGAAGGTAGATTGTCAGGCTTTGGTCAAATATGATACATGGGGGTTTTTATAGAACATTCTGGAAGACAGAATTCAGGGAAAAAGAAGAAAAGGACCACAAAGAAACAATTTTTGACTCAGATATGGGTTCGCTGTGAACGTTCTCAATCTCCCGCTGAATTGTACCGCAGGCATGGAAAGATGCTGTACTTATACCAGTACCAAAGAAAGAAAAAGATAGAACAGATCCAAATGGATACAGGCCTATCAGTCTATTGAGCTGTGTAGGCAAACTGATGGAGCGTATGATAAACACCAGACTGATGTGGCATCTGGAAGAAAAACACATACTAATTCCACAGCAAGCATGATTTAAACAACACAGATCCACTGAGGACTAGATCACTCTCATAGCACAGGAAATAGTGGATGCTTACCAAGAGAAAAGCATACAGTAGCGGTTTGGGTGGATCTAGAGAAGGCATTTGACAAGGTGTGGAAAGAGGGACTTAAAGTCAAGCTACGAAGAAGTGAAGTTTGTGGGAAAATGTACAGATGGATCAGCCACTACCTCGAAAACAGAACAGCCAGTACAAGTACAAGGGCAGATGAGCAAAAAGGTGACACTGGAGCAAGGAGTACCCCAATGGATGGGGGGAGGGGGGGACTGTCACCCACACTTTTCCTGGTGTATATAAACAACATCACAGAGAATATACCAAGAAGAGTCCACAGCTCCATGTTTGCAGACGATCTGGCTATGTGGACCTCTGAAAAAAATCTCACCGTAGGAAACAATCGGATGCAGCAGGCCCTAACATCGCTGGAGGAGTGGGCGAACTCATGGCTGGTCAAAATAAACGAGAAAAAAACATCAATAAACCACAGAACATCAAAATAAGTCTTAACTGCAAATACCTGCGGCCAAACGACAACCCAAACTACTTGGGAGTCACATTTGATCGGCGCGTGACATGAAAAAGTCAGATCGAGAGAAACCGAATGAGAGCCAGACAAAGAATGGCAATCATGAAGAAACTTGCTGGCACAAGCTGGGGAGCAGACGAAAGAATACTAAAGAAACTGTACACTGGAAGAGTGAGACCAGTTCTCGAGTATGGCATTGCGGCATGGACAACAGCAGCAAAGGCGAACTTTGAAAAAATTAGCAAACTTCAAAATCAAGCCATGAGAGTTATAACAGGAGGCATGAAGTCAACGCCAATTGTAGAACTTGAAAAGATTACAAATCTGCAATCCATGACCTACAGAAGAGACTGCAGAGCCCAACAGCAAGCAGAGAAACTCAGAAGACTGACAGACCATCCAATGCATCAGAGACTAAATAGATTTGGACATGGGAAACTAAAGCGGAGAAACTTTGCAGAAATAGCCAAAGCAAAGATGAGCGAAGACCCTATAAACACCGAAACAATACCAAAGCCCGTCCCTACTGTACGCAAACCCACCTGGAAGCCGCTTATAATTCCGGAGGTGGTAGAAAATATACCAGGTATTGGAAACAAGAACAGCCAGACTGAAAAAGAAAAAGAGACATAACCCTGAGGTACATAACGAAAACTACCCAAGCATGGACTGGACCCATGCATACACCGACGGTTCTGTAACAAACACAAAACAGAACGGAGGGGCAGGGGTATTCCTGAGCCTACCAAATGGTAGAAAAATAACACTGTCAGTGGCAACTGGAAAATTCTCAAGCAATTTCAGAGCGGAGGCAGAGGCACTGAGGGCTGCGATAGGAGCAATGCTGACAAGCAAACGCAATGAAAGCCAGATAGTCCTGTTTACAGATGCCCTAGCAGAAAAATACTGAACTTAATGATTTAAGAGCAGTACTCTGTCAACTATGCCAGCAGTCCGCACCAAAAAGAGTAGTGGTACAGTGGGTTCCATTACACTGTAACATCCAAGGCAACGAGGAGGCAGACAGACTGGCAAAGGAAGGCGCAAGACTACCACAACCAGTTTCTAGTGTGACCTACGAAGAGTCCAAAAGGCTTATTAGGGCCAGATACATGGCCAAATGGAAAACAGAACATACTGGCTACACAAAAAAATGATGCCTATTACCAGTTGAACAGAAAAGAGCAGGTCGTGGTTTTCAGACTCCGCACAGGCCACAACAGACTGAGGTACCACCTATTCAATAAACTGAAGATAGGTGGCACTGACGAATGCACTTGTGGTACCGGAAAAATGACCGCTGAACATCTGCTGCAAAATTGTCCGACATACGAGGACCAGAGAAAGCACATGTGGCCATCACCAGTGGAAACACTAGACAAGCTCTATGGCAGTGTCGACAGCCTCAGGATGACCGCTGCTTTCTTCGAAAAAATACCGGTTGACTTTTGACAGCGTACGAAGAAGAAAAGAAGAAGAAGAAGAAGAAGAAGAAGAAGAAGAAGAAGAAGAAGAAGAAGAAGAAGAAGAATCTCCCGCTACCAAGCTTTGCAAGTAGCAGATTGTAGTCTAGAGAATGGAACGCGTTGTGTCGTAGTTTACAGCTTGACTGCGGTATTTGCACATTTATGTCCACCACATCAGACTTCAGCTAGAATTTTGTAGGACCGGGTTACCTTCCCTATTCGAACCCTTATAATTAGCCAGTTTGCTTTGTTGCATCATGTTATCCAGGATAACCGCGTGGATGTGTAGAAGTATTGGCAGCCTTGGTTCGCAGGCCCAAACGCCAGCAGTCAGCTATTGGCCGCTGGCCCCACTGCAGCTCATGCGCTGCTCGGTGTCTTGATCCCACATTACCCAATTATGATAAGAACGTCCGGGTTCGGACCTGGTTTGAGCTGAATAGGTATGCCGAGAAAGAATCCCAAGAAGTCGTAGGGGACATCACTCATGATGTGAGCAATGTGCCATGGACATGTTGCTAAGAGGTATGTCCAGAACAGAAGACAATTGAGTGCCAAAATAACACGATTTGGAACCAACTTATTTGAACTTAACGTTATTAGACGGCTGCAGTCTGTACACAACCAATTCTTCTACTGCGTGTATTGTCTTTCCCCTTACCCCAAGAAGTTGTAGGGGACATCACTCAGCGCGTCAGCGATGTATCATGGGCATGTTGCGAATCAGGCAAGGCCCAACCTCTCTCCTGCGATCTACGTGTCCATTATTAGCTTGTGTATACATTGACCAGTCACACGAGAACAGGAACTTTCTGCAAACAGGGCGCCAATCTTATAAAGTGCAATGGACCGTGGAAATACTGCACAGGACCAGCCTTCAGACATACTCAGATCAGGTCAGGTCATCCCGTAACCAGTGAGGTCGTTGGGGCACACATGAAGACATCCTAACAACCCCATGCAACCCTTCTCCGTCAGCCGCCGCTTCCTGTGCCTCTTCTGGTCGGAGATTGGTCTATTATTTTAGGTTGACCTCCCACCTCTTTTTTGGGCCGGCCTCTTCATCGTCTGCCTTGCACCTTTCCGTGGAGGATCGTATTTGCAAGACCATTTGATCTCGATATGTGACCGTACCAAGCGAGTTCTTCTTTTGACAGTTCCAAGAGGTCTTCAAAAGGACATATTGCAATTCTAATTATATTTCTTATTTCCTGATTTGTAACTCGATCTTTGTGCGTGACGTTTAGAAGTCTTCGGAAACATCTCTACTCTAAGACGTGAATCCTTCGCTGAAGGTCAGCTGAAATTGTCCATGTTCTACACGCATAGAGGAACAGTGACTAGCCTGATATTTTTTTAATGTTTCGTCCGTTCTCAATCTCTCGCTACCAAGCCATTAACAATGCTTTACAAGTAGCAAAATGTAGTGTGGAGAACAGAATTCGTTGTGTCGTAGTTTATAGCTTGACTGTGATATTTGCAACTTTCGGTCCAACACATCCGACACTAACTTAACGTTTTTTATACTGGTTTAGAAGACTCATCAAAGTCTGTAGACAATCAGTTACATTTGCAATATCCTGCTCTAAAAGCTATGCGCATCCAATATATTCTTAAATGCATTACCTGTCTCTGCCTCCACTACCTCCTGAGGCAATGCATTCCAAGCATTCACCACTCTCTGACTAAACTAATATTTCATAATATCCAATCTAGACCTTTCTTTAGCTAATTTGTATCTGTGCCCTCTTGTTCTCGTTGGTGGTTGCATTTTGAAGAAAAAAAAACTAGTTATAGTCTAATTTAACCTTTCCTGTATTAAGTCAATCTCGAATCCTTCTCTCTTCTAGACACTGTAGGCCGGTTTTTCTTTCCTCATAATTGTAATTCTTGATTCCCACTATCAGCTTCGTCGCTCATCTTTGTATCTTTTCCATCATATTTATATCTCCTCAAATCTAAGGACTCCACACCTGTACACAGTACTCCAATCTAGGTCTTTTTTTTTTTTTTTTTTTTTTTTTTTTTTTTGCGTTCGCCTTATTTCTCTATTCCCCAAGGCGGGTGTGCGTTACACTGTGGTTTTTATTTTGCGCCTGTCGGCCCAGTGCATCCGACTTCAGCAAGCATTTTATGTAAGGGTCTGCTTCCTCCTGCATTTTCTAAGGGTTTGCTTCCCCGGGGTAACGGCCGGTGCTGTGATGGGGATCGAACCCAGCACCTTCTGGTTGTGAGCCGTGCCACTTAACCACTAGGCCACGCCGTCCCCCCAATCTAGGTCTAACTAAAGCTTTATACAGTTTGACTACCTTACTCCTATGTTTAATATTTATTTTTATCATACCTAACATTGCATTTGCCTTATTCACCAGCATACATTTTTGAGTACCGGGCCTAGCCTTCCCTTTTTGATCCCTCCTACTAAGTCAGTCTGCTCTGTTGCAGCTTGTTATCCAGGATCACCGCGTGGAGGTGGAAAAGGGTCTTGGCAGCTCTAGTTTGTCAGCACTGATGCTATCGGTCAGCTATTGGTCGCTGACCGATGCAGTTCATGCGCTGCTCAGCATCTTGGTTCTAACCTGATAATGACTTCTATAACAAAGGCAGTCATCGTGGCAGACGCGCAAGCCGTACTTCATAAAGTACGGAAAGGATGGCTTAGGTACGAGTGGATAGCTGCTGTTGAGGCCTCAAACCTCCAGGCGCTGACCTGGATCTACTATCCTGCTCATGCCGGGGTTCAGAGCAATGAAAGAGCTGACATCTTGGCTTCACGAGCTCCCATCATGGGCACATTAGTGATAAATAGAAGTGACATTTTGAAATCAATCAATGACCGCCTGCTGGATGATGACACCGCAATAGATGAAGCAGCAATCTCCAGACTGCAAAGTTTCGACATTAAACGAGATTCAAGCAGAGTGGGGCGCATGAGAGGACGGCGCAGGAGAGTGTACAACCAGCGAGCTACAGGGACCATCAGCATCCATGCCTTTCGCCATTTGATGAGAGAGACTGAGCACCTATGGGTATGCCCGGAGTGCAGTGACGGTATTCTTAGAAACAGAAATGATGATGAAGATGATACAATGTTTCATACCTGTTTTACTGATTGTTACTGTGTATTTATAAACACAAACTGTAGAAGGCAATTTTCATATGTCCGCTAAATAGCCAAATGTACCAAGTCAGCTAAATGTTGCCTAGGTAACCTCAATTGTCATTGCACACTGTCCATACGCAGAACATGCTGTTTGTTAGAGATTATCAACGCCACAGGATTGCGTCATCGGTTTGGGAATGTGCGTGCCGAATGCTCTGTTATGTTAAAAAATCGTGTTACTGCATTCCAGGCAAACTCACGGGTGCTCAGCCCGTCTGAGAAAATGGTAAAGGGTGAAGGTACAAATAGTTCCTGTTGCTCGAATGAGTGTTATCCCCCCTCCAATGATGCCATCACCTTGTCGTAGTGAGGGAGACGGCTTGCGAGCCTTAGTGACCCAATGAGCTAGGTCGACAGGAAGGTACGTTCCTGGTAGGACCATCCAAGCCGGACAGGTCACTTGAGAGCCGGTCACACTAACAACGGAAGCAAGTGGTTTTCAAGATTCTAGGAAGACAGACCACCTAGACAATGTCAGGGCAGATGAGGTTCGAGAATCCGGCAGGGCAGGACATCTAAGGACAGGGCAGGACATCTAAGGACAGGGCAGGACATCTAAGGACAGGACAGGACATCTAAGGACAGGGCAGGACATCTACGGTCAGGGCAGGACATCTAAGGACAGGGCATGACATCTAAGGACAGGGCAGCTAAGGAAGGGCAGGACATCTAAGGACAGGGCAGGACATCTAAGGACAGGACATCTAAGGACAGGGCAGGACATCTAAGGACAGGGCATGACATCTAAGGACAGGGCAGGACATCTAAGGACAGGGCACGACATCTAAGGACAGGGCAGGACATCTAAGGACAGGGCAGGACATCTAAGGACAGGACAGGACATCTAAGGACAGGGCAGGACATCTACGGTCAGGGCAGGACATCTAAGGACAGGGCATGACATCTAAGGACAGGGCAGGACATCTAAGGACAGGGCATCTAAGGACAGGGCAGGACATCTAAGGACAGGGCAGGACATCTAAGGACAGGGCAGAACATCTAAGGACAGGGCAGGACATCTAAGGACAGGGCAGGACATCTAAGGACAGGACAGGACATCTAAGGACAGGGCAGGACATCTACGGACAGGGCAGGACATCTAAGGACAGGGCATGACATCTAAGGACAGGGCATCTAAGGAAGGGCAGGACATCTAAGGACAGGGCAGGACATCTGAGGACAGGGCATGTCATCTAAGAACAGGGCAGGACATCTAAGGACAGGACATGACATCTAAGGACAGGGCAGGACATCTAAGGACAGGGCATGACATCTAAGGACAGGGCAGGACATATAAGGACAGGGCAGGACATCTAAGGACAGGGTAGGACATCTAAGGACAGAGTAGGACATCTAAGGACAGTAGCCCTTTGCAGAAAGGTCAACCTGCTGCCATATACGAATTGTGGAGATAACCAATGGTTTAAAAAGCAAACTCTACAAAACAGCCAGCACAATGCTGATGGACTTCACGAGAGAGCCAGGCAAGTATGCAGAAGTACTGGTCGACATCCTTCAGCTGTTAGAAACCGAGTCACCGCTCGCTGATTAACTCTGGACGGATTCCGTATCACACCAGCCATGTTTTCAACGGTCTCCCGAGGAAATTATAAGTCGCAGTATAATGAAATTTTGCAAACTTGACGGTTGGTATGTGCTGTTTACATCACAATTGGCGTCTTCATGCGCATCGTACGTATGTTCACTTGGTGCAGTTAGGTTCGGTTTCATTTGAACACCTCTCGTATTTATAAAGATCAAAATGTGAGGTGATGGCCAGGAACTGCACAGACAATAACTGCGCTTGCACGGTTTAACAAAATCTTGCAAGATAAACGGTTAGCAATTTGCACAAAGATCAGATTAATGCGTATATTGGTCCTGTCAATATTCCTTTATGCTTGTGAGACATGGACAATTACGGCAGACCTGCAGCGGAGGATACAGGCCTTGGAGATGAGATGTTTCCGAAGGCTTCTTAACGTCACACTCAAAGATCAAGTTAATTAACCCTTTACACCCTAACCTGCCCATTGTATGTTCTATGGAAACCGAAAACACTACTAATATGTTCAATGCAACTGTTCATTGCTTGTTCTGTTCTGGGATAGCATTTACATCGCATAAGTAAACAAATAGTATATGAATAAGGCAAAGAAGTATCTCCATGCCCTTATGATTTCGTATTTCCTGTTTTAAGGCTTAGGGTGTAAAGGGTTAAAGATTAATTATTAAGGAAATACGAGATGGAATTACAACAGCAACATGGCCTTTTGAAGACCTCTTGGCAACTGTCAAAAGAAGGAAACTCGCTTGGTACAAGTACATACTGAGATCAAATGGTTTTGCAAATACGATCCTCCACGGGAGGGTGCAAGAAAGACGACAAAGAGGTCGTCAAAAAACGAGGTGTGAGAACAACATAAAAGAATGGACCGATCTCCGACCAGATTCTCTCTCACAGGCAGCGACCGCTGTCAGAGGGAGATGGCGTAGGGTTGTGAGGATGTCTGCCCCAACGACCTCACCGGTTACGGGATGACCTGACCTGATATGTAAAGATGCTATAATGCGTGAGCGGAGAGACACATCCAGCTCAAATTTCCCTTGAACATTTTACGGTAAATTTGTAGATATTGTTAGAATCCAGCAGCATCAGGGCTCTCGTCCTTCGGTCCAATGCCATGTGATGGTATATGCAATTGTTTATCAGCTATTGTCTAGTGCCATTCAAAGTGTTCCGTGTATCTGGCCACGGAGGCAGAAGCATTTTCCTAAAATCATTGAGCGCTGAGCACTCAAAGAAATGATGACCAACGGTTTGATATGAGTTTGTACACAGCTGGCACGCAGGAGTATATTATGTTGTGGTTGGATTCTGTTCAGGTGTTTATTTAGTGGGATGTGTTGTGTTCTCAGTCGGAAAACGGTGCTGTGATCCTTCCTTGTGAGTTGATTTACACTGTCATTTGGACTGGTGCTTGCCATATGTCTGTAGACCTCCCTTCCCGTGTTTCCCCATCTGTTCAGCCAATTTTACATTTCTTTTTTTTATTTTACGGTCAATTTGTAGATCAGTCCAGCTTATTTTACGTCGCTATCTTATTTCCGTAATTAAGGCCACAATCTTGAATGGAGTACACAAAGGGGGAAGTGTTTTTATTGCAAGAATTCGGCTAATTCCAACTAATCTGAAAATTATTTCTCGTGCGAATCCAGCCACTAAGCTTGTTTGTGCTTAAAAAAGAAACAGTGACAATGTAGAACAAAATGAATACAAAATTCACTCTTTTTTGTTGGTAAAACTGCTGTATTTCAACAGGTAGACAACAGACAATGTTGGATATACATTCTGACTGGAAGAAAATATGCTATTATCAAGAAACATTAAATATCTTTCAAATTGATATTAAACAGGCCAAATTTATATATTGAGAAAATATATAACAATTATTAATTGGGTTATGTTGGCCAAAATTTAAAACGAGCTGTTTCTGGTAGCGAGGAAAGGTTGTAGTTTTGATGGAGTAGGTTGTTGTTCTTCGTCGTAAGATTCCAGAGGTCAACTTTAAAATATGTGGAGGTGAAGATGTGCAGTGAATGAGCCGTCAGTGATCCGTAGGTAGCTGCTTGCATGAGGGTGAGAGAACCAGAGCTGACCAAGACCCTATTCTGTCTTCAAGTGGCGGACCTGGAAGCAGAATGCAACCTTGCAGCCTGGCTTAGAGATTAGGGATCAAAAATGGAAAGCTGAAAGGCACAGATACTGCAGCCTCGCTGTAAACTACAAGAGAACATCAGAAATGTTCTAATTGTGACAAACACCAGACAAGAATATATCCATAGAAAGCAATGAGGTTATTGGTGTCTATCTCCATAGAGGTTAGCTTGAGGTTATTGGTGTCTCCATAGAGGTTAGCCTGAGGTTATTGGTGTCTCCATAGATTTTAGCCTGAGGTTATTGGTGTCTCCATAGAGGTTAGCCTGAGGTTATTGGTGTCTCCATAGAGGTTAGCCTGAGGTTATTGGTGTCTCCATAGAGGTTAGCCTGAGGTTATTGGTGTCCCCATAGAGGTTAGCCTGAGGTTATTGGTGTCCCCATAGAGGTTAGCCTGAGGTTATTGGTGTCCCCATAGAGGTTAGCCTGAGGTTATTGGTGTCTCCATAGAGGTTAGCCTGAGGTTATTGGTGTCTCCATAGAGGTTAGCCTGAGGTTATTGGTGTTTCCATAGAGGTTAGCCTGAGGTTATTGGTGTCTCCATAGAGGTTAGCCTGAGGTTATTGGTGTCTCCATAGAGGTTAGCCTGAGGTTATTGGTGTCTCCATAGAGGTTAGCCTGAGGTTATTGGTGTCTCCATAGAGGTTAGCCTGAGGTTATTGGTGTCCCCATAGAGGTTAGCCTGAGGTTATTGGTGTCTCCATAGAGGTTAGCCTGAGGTTATTGGTGTCTGATATGTCCTATCCTTATGTCTTGAACATATGGTATCTTAGTCTGTTGTGGCCTGTGTGGAGTCCAAAGATTACTTACTACCTGCTCATCTCTGTTGAGCTGGTAATATGCGTCATTAGATTGTCACCCCGTGCGCTCTGCTTTCAACTTGTTCCTGTATGTACATCTGGTAAACCTCTTGACCTCTTCATGAGTTATACCTATACCAGGTTGAGATATCTTTCCACCTTCTCTTGATAGTCTTCTTTTGTTTCTTTTGCATTCGTCCTGAAAAAAGATGGTGCGTTATAGTTTAAAGCGAGGCCACACCTTTCATACGGACACATCCAATTTCAGCTGGACTGTTTTGGGTACGAGGCCAAACCTTTCATACGGACACATCCAATTTCAGCTGGACTGTTTTGGGTACGAGGCCACACCTTTCATACGGACACATCCAATTTCAGCTGGACTGTTTTGGGTACGAGGCCACACCTTTCATACGGACACATCCAATTTCAGATGGACTGTTTTGGGTACGAGGCCACACCTTTCATACGGACACATCCAATTTCAGCTGGAATGTTTTGGGTACGAGGCCACACCTTTCATTCGGACACATCCAATTTCAGCTGGAATGTTTTGGGTACGAGGCCACACCTTTCATACGGACACATCCAATTTCAGCTGGACTGTTTTGGGTACGAGGCCACACCTTTCATACGGACACATCCAATTTCAGCTGGACTGTTTTGGGTACGAGGCCACACCTTTCATACGGACACATCCAATTTCAGCTGGACTGTTTTGGGTACGAAGTCACACCTTTCATACGGACACATCCAATTTCAGCTGGACTGTTTTGGGTACGAGGCCACACCTTTCATACGGACACATCCAATTTCAGCTGGACTTTTTTGGGTACGAGGCCACACCTTTCATACGGACACATCCAATTTCAGCTGGACTGTTTTGGGTACGAGGCCACACCTTTCATACGGACACATCCAATTTCAGCTGGACTGTTTTGGGTACGAGGCCACACCTTTCATACGGACACATCCAATTTCAGCTGGACTGTTTTGGGTACGAGGCCACACCTTTCATACGGACACATCCAATTTCAGCTGGACTGTTTTGGGTACGAGGCCACACCTTTCATACGGACACATCCAATTTCAGCTGGACTGTTTTGGGTACGAGGCCACACCTTTCATACGGACACATCCAATTTCAGCTGGACTGTTTTGGGTACGAGGCCACACCTTTCATACGGACACATCCAATTTCAGCTGGACTGTTTTGGGTACGAGGCCACACCTTTCATACGGACACATCCAATTTCAGCTGGACTGTTTTGGGTACGAGGCCACACCTTTCATACGGACACATCCAATTTCAGCTGGACTGTTTTGGGTACGAGGCCACACCTTTCATACGGACACATCCAATTTCAGCTGGACTGTTTTGGGTACGAGGCCACACCTTTCATACGGACACATCCAATTTCAGCTGGACTGTTTTGGGTACCGGATTTTCCTTCCCACTGCAATCCCTATTCTCTTACCAAGACTACACTAGTGCAGCTTGTTTCCAGGGCTGGTCGCCCTTGGAGGCAGAATAGGGTCTTGGTTGGCTTCAGTTCACTGACCCTGATGCAAGCAGCCAGCTATGCGTCTCTAGCTGCTGTCAGCTCTGGTTCACTGACTCTGATGCCAGTTATGGGTCTCTAGCTGCTATCAGCTCTGGTTCACTGACTCTGATGCCAGTTATGGGTCTCTAGCTGCTGTCAGCTCTGGTTCACTGACTCTGATGCCAGTTATGGGTTTCTAGCTGCTGTCAGCTCTGGTTCACTGACTCTGATGCCAGTTATGGGTCTCTAGCTGCTGTCAGCTCTGGTTCACTGACCCTGATGCCAGTTATGGGTCTCTAGCTGCTGTCAGCTCTAGTTCACTGACCCTGATGCCAGTTATGGGTCTCTAGCTGCTGTCAGCTCTGGTTCATTGACCCTGAAGCCAGCTATGAATTTCTGACTGCTCTCAGCTCATTCACTGTGCTACATCTACAGTCCCTCCTACCAGTCTGCTCATTTCCAAAAATATTGTAATGAGATGAAAACCACTGTATCATAACTCTCTTGAACAAGTGACATAGTTTATAGAGTATCCCTCCTAGTTCCTTTTATGTCTTTGTTTGGTGACTTCAAATCTGAAGTTCATATCACTTCTTCTTCCCATTTTTTGTATCTTGTTTAGTATAAAGAAATCCTTCCCCATGACATGGCCATGCTCTCACAGAGTACAATAATTAATTTGAAACAAATAATTTAAAATTGAAGTCCCTCTTCTATCACAAGTGCTCATCATGTTGTGACTTCTTTTTCTTTTGCATCATTACACGTGAAGCATAGTGACTTTAAGGCTGAGGTGGCTTTAAGGCTGAGGTGGCTTTAAGGCTGAGGTGACATTAAGTCTGGAGTGGCCTATAAGGCTGGGGTGACATTAAGGCTGGGGTGGCTTTAAGGTTGAGGTGACTTTAAGGCTGAGGTGGCTTTAAGGCTGAGGTGACTTTAAGGCTGAGGTGACATTAAGTCTGGAGTGGCCTATAAGGCTGGGGTGACATTAAGTCTGGAGTGGCCTATAAGGCTGGGGTGACATTAAGGCTGGGGTGGCTTTAAGGTTGAGGTGACTTTAAGGCTGAGGTGACTTTAAGGCTGAGGTGGCATTAAGTCTGGAGTGGCCTATAAGGCTGAGGTGGCATTAAGTCTGGAGTGGCCTATAAGGCTGAGGTGGTATTAAGTCTGGAGTGGCCTATAAGGCTGAGGTGGCATTAAGTCTGGAGTGGCCTATAAGGCTGAGGTGACTTTAAGGCTGGGGTGACATTAAGTCTGGAGTGGCCTATAAGGCTGGGGTGACATTAAGTCTGGAGTGGCCTATAAGGCTGGGGTGACATTAAGGCTGGGGTGACTTTAAGGCTGAGGTGACTTTAAGGCTGGGGTGACATTAAGTCTGGAGTGGCCTATAAGGCTGGGGTGACATTAAGGCTGGGGTGACATTAAGGCTGGGGTGGCTTTAAGGCTGAGGTGGCTTTAAGGCTGAGGTGACTTTAAGGCTGAGGTGGCATTAAGTCTGGAGTGGCCTATAAGGCTGAGGTGGCATTAAGTCTGGAGTGGCCTATAAGGCTGAGGTGGCATTAAGTCTGGAGTGGCCTATAAGGCTGAGGTGGCATTAAGTCTGGAGTGGCCTATAAGGCTGAGGTGACTTTAAGGCTGGGGTGACATTAAGTCTGGAGTGGCCTATAAGGCTGGGGTGACATTAAGGCTGGGGTGACTTTAAGGCTGAGGTGACTTTAAGGCTGGGGTGACATTAAGTCTGGAGTGGCCTATAAGGCTGGGGTGACATTAAGGCTGGGGTGGCTTTAAGGTTGAGGTGACTTTAAGGCTGGGGTGACATTAAGTCTGGAGTAACCTATAAGGCTGGGGTGACATTAAGGCTGGGGTGACTTTAAGGCTGAGGTGACTTTAAGGCTGGGGTGACATTAAGTCTGGAGTGGCCTATAAGGCTGGGGTGACATTAAGGCTGGGGTGGCTTTAAGGTTGAGGTGACTTTAAGGCTGAGGTGGCTTTAAGGCTGAGGTGACTTTAAGGCTGGGGTGACATTAAGTCTGGAGTGGCCTATAAGGCTGGGGTGACATTAAGGCTGGGGTGGCTTTAAGGTTGAGGTGACTTTAAGGCTGAGGTGGCTTTAAGGCTGAGGTCACTTTAAGGCTGGGGTGACATTAAGTCTGGAGTGGCCTATAAGGCAGGGGTGACATTAAGGCTGGGTGGCCTATATGGCTGGGGTGACATTAAGGCTGGGGTGGCTTTAAGGCTGAGGTGGCTTTAAGGCTGAGGTGACTTTAAGGCTGGGGTGACTTTAAGGCTGAGGTGACTTTAAGGTTGAGGTGACTTTAAGGCTGAGGTGACTTTAAGGCTGGGGTGACTTTAAGGTTGGCGTGACCATACCATTTCAATTATCATGTCGGCATATCTCTTGTCCTGTTGAAAGGCTCATATTAAACTAATGCTGTCCACTTGTATCAGAGACCTGTATTTGGAACCAAATGAAGCGTACAGTGAATGATCTAACATCTTTTTCCGAAAGAACGTAGAAAAAAGAATCTCAGCCATAGATGCTCATTAAAGGGTATAAAGAGTACTCATTCCAATTATGGGACCTAGAGGAATTCTATATAGTCATTTTTTCGCCACGACCTCCCCGTGCCGGAAGTGGGCACATTGCACTCCTGTGCCATTTGGACAGCAATTTCTCATGGGCAGTCATTATAGTAGTTATTGTCAATCGCAAGGGAGGACAGCCACAACATCAGATGGTTTTGTCTTTATAACGTGATGTGCGCTGTATTTGGGAGAATATGCGCTGGTCATCAACCTCACTCTCTTGTCCCGGATTTCCTAGGATTAGTGACAAGACTATTGGTCAAGACGACTGGAGGTAACTCTGGATGCAGAAACTCTGGTCTAACCTCGTGTGAAACCAGGGGTCACCTGAAACCTGCAGGATTTGATCACCCACTGTTTCCCTTCAACACTGTGAGAGGCGAGTGCTTTAACCTCTTGACAACATAACGGGCAGCCATTACAGTAAGTGTGTTGCATTGAAGAAATACAGGTTCTCACAATTTCCACTTTTAGTTGGTTTTGCTGGTGTTCTGCGATAGTTTCTTGAGTTTGTGTTTTAATGCAGCATGTCATTTTTCTGCTACGGCCCACCTGAAAGCTAAAACCACCCACTAGTGGGTGGTAGCAGCCAGGTTGAAGAGCACTGTGTTAGAGGCTGCAGTTCACTAAGCCACATCTTGCCATGAGCCAGTTTCCTTCCTTGCTGCCTTTTCCTTTCCTGACCGTAAGTCAGATATCCATATATTGCAGGGTCAACTGGAGTGTGACTTGAACCCTGTACATTTGCCATGAAGAGTGAGTGCTCTACCACTACACTTATCAAGCTCAGCCATTAGTCATTTCTATATGATTTTATCTCTGGGAGTCGCTGTAGTCAAGAGGTTAAGGCACTCGCCTTTCACAGTGATGAATGGAAACGGTGGGAGATCGATCCTGCAAGTTTCAAGCGACACCTGGTCTCACAGAGTGCCTGCATCCCGAGTTATCTCCAGTCGTCTCGACCAATAGTCTTGCCACTGATCCAAGGTAACTCAGAAAAACTCAGTGTGATTCCTGACCAGCTTCTTCCTCAATATAATCTAAATACAGCACACATCACATTATTAACTCATTCACTCCCAAATATTTTGGACATCTGGACACAATTTTATTCTCATGTAAAACTGAAACACTGCATCACTTAGTTGCGATCTATTTGGCTTCAATAGACGTTCACTAAAATAACACATTTTAAATACCAAACTGTTCACAATTGAGGCTAGAATAGAATGGAATACACATATTTTACAAATGGAGGTGTAAATTTGTGTTTGATGGATTAAAGTTGCATAATAGTTTTTTTTAAAAGAAAATTATGAACAAAAAATGTTCCCCTCATCAATACATTATTCAGCTCTAAACCAATATACAAATAACGTAATGAATTTCTATTGACGGAAATCCTTAAAGGACGATGTTCTGAAAGTTGCAACCTAATTTGGTGCAATTGTTATCACAGTATTTACATTTTACTGGAGGCACGTGAAGTTGAAAACGTGCTAAAAAATAAAAGCTCCGATCAACATCAGCGTGAGTGTTTACAATTTACGCGCACACGGAAAGAATGTTCCTGCTGTATTCAAATTATATATACACACATTTATATTATATACACTAGAATGATTGTGTCGGATCTTGAACCTTTACTGAATTTGTGAACTGTTATTACCATTGCTTGAGACAAAAGAGGGCACTGGCCCTTCGTCAGTAGATTTAGTTTTACTTTCATCGCTCGACTTAGAACTAAGACTAGATAAATAAATTGAAACAGCGCTATCATAACGATCGATATCTTCATCATCACTACCATTAGCAATAATATAATCTATCTATTCCTGAGCTTGTACTGAAAAAACTCTGAAGGTGCATAGGATAGCTTCAAAGTTGCTCTCCGAAAAAAAATTATATTTTCCAAGTTAAGAAACTAAACATTTTTTGAACGAAACTAAAACTAACTCTTCCGGAATGAAAAAGTGCAAAATCTGGTCTTCCGCCAATAACCAAAATGAAACATTTAAGAGAACTAGGAATGGGAAAATATGTGATTTTGTGAACACAGTAGCAAAAGCCGATACGCCGGCTCCTGAGTTTTCTAGAAAAAACCGGAAGCCGTTGTATCGGCTCGTGGGAGTGAATGAGTTAAGACAAACCGTCTGATGTTCTGGCCATTATCGCTTGCTATGGGCAATAACTTCTGATTTGATCAAACTTTGACCTATAATACCACCACAGCTTTGCTTTATATTTAGTCTTACAGTCATTGTCTCTACTTTGTTATCAGCATATCACATGACCATATACAATATCACATATGCAATGAAAGGTTAACAATACACGTCTCATTATGAGAAACACTGTGAAGATTATGAATTATGCAGTCACAAAAAGCAGTGGAGCACATCCTTTGAGCTGTGATCTCTTTTGAGGTACAGAGGAGTTTTAAAGGGGTGATCAAATGTACGAAGCGTGTTCAAATGAAACCGGACCAAACTGCAATAAGTGAACATACGTACGATGCGCATATTGTCACTTCTGGTGTAAACAGCACGTACCAACCGTCAGATTCGCAAAATTCATTATCCTCCGACTCATAGTTTCCTCAGCAGACCATTGAAAACATGGCGGGTGTGATACGGAATCCGTCCAGAGTTGATCAGCGAGCGGTGATTTGGTTTCTAACAGCTGAAGGATGTTGACCAGTTGACATTCATCGCAGAATGCAGGCAGTGTATGGTGACAAAAGTGTGTCGAAGACGACAGTCAAGAACTGGAACTCACTGATCAACTCTGGACGGATTCTGTATCACACCCGCCATGTTTCCTGCTGAGGAAACTATGAGTCGGTGGATGACATTTTGCAAACTTGACGGTTGGTATGTGCTGTTTACACCAGAAGTGATGTCACCATGCACATTGTACGTATGTTCACTTGTAGTTTAGTCCAGTTTCCTTTGAACACGCCTCGTAAATTTTAGTATTTGTTTACAATCCTCACCATATTTTTATCTGGCCAAAATTAGTAAAACTTGTGCGTATTATACGAAAGATTTTACAGTAGCTAACTTACTTATTATTTGTCCATACACTATTATGTATTCAGAATAGTGTGTATGGCTGCCCTTATGTATTCAGAATAGTGTGTATGGCTGCCCTTATGTATTCAGAATAGTGTGTATGGCTGCCCTTATGTATTCAGAATAGTGTGTATGGCTGCCCTTATGTATTCAGAATAGTGTGTATGGCTGCCCTTATGTATTCAGAATAGTGTGTATGGCTGCCCTTATGTATTCAGAATAGTGTGTATGGCTGCCCTTATGTATTCAGAATAGTGTGTATGGCTGCCCTTATGTATTCAGAATAGTGTGTATGGCTTGCCCTTATGTATTCAGAATAGTGTGTATGGCTGCCCTTATGTATTCAGAATAGTGTGTATGGCTGCCTTTATGTATTCAGAATAGTGTGTATGGCTGCCCTTATGTATTCAGAATAGTGTGTATGGCTGCCCTTATGTATTCTATAGTATACATATGACAAAGACAGATCTTTAAATGAAACTCATTTAATGACATATCTTTCAATCGAGCATTTGTTATGTCCTTTTATCCAAGACCCCTACCTGTACTTCCTGGCAGTTCTCCCTGCTGTTCTACTGGCATCCTGGCTAACTAGATAGAGAATCGATCGCTTTCATTATTGTAATAGTGAGCGACACACAGATGAAGTCAAGCATAACACAAACCGCCTGGAGGACTCTGTCCACCTTCAACAGCATGCTCAGGATGTGAGGAAAGCTACTGCAACTCGCCTCTCAGCACCCTTTTCAGGGTGCACAAAAAAGTTGTTGTGCTGTTGTCAATATCCACAATGAGTAAGTTTACTCTTTTGTGCGCCCTGAAAAGGACGTTAAGTGGTGGATTGTAGTGCTGTGCTATGCTTGGATTCATCTGCGTTTCGCTCACTACTACAGGGAGCACATCGATCACAAGGCCAGGCTACCTTGAAAACAGCATGTTTCCAGGGAATGCTACATGGAAGAAAGACTGTAGTCTTGGTCAGTGTATTGTCCCTGACCTTGATGCGACATACTGATCAGTATGTTGTCCCTGACCTTGATGTGACGTACTGATCGGTATGTTGTCCCTGACCTTGACGCGATGTACTGATCAGTATGTTGTCCCTGACCTTGACGCGATGTACTGATCAGTATGTTGTCCCTGACCTTGATGCGACATACTGATCAGTATGTTGTCCCTGACCTTGACGTTTCGTACTGATCAGTATGTTGTCCCTGACCTTGACGTGACGTACTGATCGGTATGTTGTGCCTGACTAGATTCTCAGTCCCCCCCCCCACAAAAGAGTAGACTTGCTTACTGTGGGTATTCAACAACAACATATCACACTAAACAGGCAACATTTCACACTAAACAGGCAACATATCACACAAAACAGGCAACATATCACACTAAACAGGCAACATATCCCACTAAACAGGCAACATATCACACTAAACAGGCAACATCTCATTTTGTATAATGCCTAGCTCACCCTTCTGGCACTGCAGACCTCGCATGGTTTCAGGAACAAAAGAGTGACTATTTTCTCATTGATTCGGAAGAAAATGATTCTATGTCAGCAGATACAAAGCATATGTGGGGAGTCTTCTACATTCAATAACTACTTCAGAAGCGTCCACTCACAAAAGATTGCACACCACTAGCATAAAGAATGACATGTTCATATAAAGAATACCCAAAAAATTGCACATATAAATATATGTATATCTATAAATCTACTGCCATTTGTATACATCTATAAATGAGCAATATTCTGGGGAATATATGTCTATAAATGAGCAATATTCAGCAAAACATATAAAACATGCAAAATACGTAGGTAAATGATAATACTCGGGTATCAGAGAGGAAGGCACTCGAACTTGTGTAGTGTGGTTTATGTGTCACCTCTTCGGTGTTTCGTGCCACTAGGAGTATGGGGGGGTCACCCCTGTGGCTGGCCTTGTTCCAGGAGGCCTGCATCAAGCAAGGTATGTGTGTGCTCTTGCAGTTGTTGTTCGGTTAGTAGTTTATTTTTTGGCATGATGAGGTGATGCCAGCCCCATGCACAACTTTCTTTAGTTCTCTTTTACATCATGTAGAGTGGGGGGGGGGGGGGGGCTGATGTTGAGTCTCTCCTCACCATATAAGGAGTGACTAGACCCAGAAGTGGTGTTGCTGTTATGTAATATAGAGACGTCAACTTGGTCGAATCCACATTAACACAGAGATGTCAAATTGGTCGAACCCACATTAACACAGAGATGTCAAATTGCTCGGATCCCTATTAATTCAGTAATGGTTCATACTCACATGAGTGTATGTCTATGTTCCATTCTGTATGCTAAGGCGTTTTGCTGTTATAAATTAGGTAAATTCATTATGCTGGATGTGATCATATCCCTTCCTCAATTGTCCTGTCTTTCATTGCTCAAGGCAGCCAGTGCCCATTTCTACAGAATAGTGAACTGAGGTGAGTTGAAACCAAGCTATAAACCCTGTCCTCATGTACAGATTAGCTGTAATTCTATACAAAAATAATAGACCAGAAAAATATATTTATCATAAGCTATGAGCAATGAAAAAGGTGGCGCCACATGACAGACACTTTCGTCGGGGACAAATCGTTGGAGGATTTACAGTAGTACGTCTCGGCTCTTTTTAAACCAATGAAGCTAGGAGATGGCTTGCGCTAGTGGTTAAGTGACATGGCTCACAACTCGATGACGGTGCTGGGTTTGCTCCCCAATCACAGTACCGGCTGTTACCCCAGGGACGCAAACCTTTAGAAAATGTAGGAGGAAGCAGACCAATACATAAAATGAATGCTGAAGTCAGATGCCTTGGAGAATAGAGAAATAAAACCAATAGAGCAAGCTGGACCATTCGCAAAGTGTCAATTTCAACCTGGGTCAACCAATACTGTCATCTACACTAAGTTCTGTCATTTAGTTTGCGGAATTTCATGTTTTGAAGTAACTTACAAGACGGGTCATGTGGAGGTGAGGTTTAACGCAGAGTTATTTCAGATCAATATTTAAGAACATTGTGAAGTTCCAATGTTGCATTTAGCGCGAGGAAAGTTGGTCTTCAAGACGCGAGAAATTATTGATTATTTCATCTGGCAAGTGATAACCACATCTGAATATTCAACACATGCCCGATTGACTGGGACACAGAAGAAAAGATATGTGGTGACAAAATTGAAGGATTAACACAGAAATACACACAATGTGGATATTTACATCTCTGCATTAATGTAATTTAGTGCTTTATCAGCAACACCTTTGGCATCAACATAAATGGCAGCTAGCTAAATCACCTTCGGTTTGCGGATAATCTAGTGGAGGCAGGGACAGTTAATGCATTTAAGAATAAATTGAACGCCCATAGCTTTTAGAGCAAGGTAATGTAAATGAAACTGGTTGTACACAGACTCTGCAGAGTCTTCTAAACCAGTATAAAGACGTTAAGTTAAGAAACTTTAATTATCGACCAATCAGAAAGATGTACCTATTATTAGTATCTAGCGTTTTGTCATCTAAAGCTGTATAAAAGGATCCTGTAGCTATTATTAGAGTATTGAATAACTCTCCTCCAATCAGGACTGTTGCCTGGATAACTTTAGGTGTTACTTTTCAAAAATGCACCTGTACAAATTTGGGCAGCACCATTGATACTTCTGGGGGCACCAAGGTAGATATAAGGGCTAGAATATATGGAAATTAAGGAAAATGAAGACTAATACTAAGCTGTGATTTTTCATTCCAAAGTCAAGTCCGTACTCCTGTACAGAGCAGAAACTTGGAGAACGACAAAGGCAATACAGAGGAAACTCCAGTCGTTCGTCAATAAATGTCTACGGAGGATAATGGGTATAGGTTGCTGCCGAAGACGGATGAGTTAGACCAAAAGGTGCAAATATCGCAGTGAAGCTGTGAACTAGCGACACAACGTATTCCGTTCTCTGGACTACATCTAGGTACTTGCAAAGCCCTTTTCAGGACTTGGTAGCGGGAGATTGAGAACGAACGCAGAAGAAGAAGAAGGGTATAGGCTGGGAAGACATGGTGAGGAAGGAAGTCATATGAGAAAGGAGCCAGAAGTGGAGTAAAAGATCAAGGGTTGAATAGAACACATGCTATAGAAGGCACTATCAAACATGGCCAAACAGGCCCTGACATGGAATCAACAGGATAAGAGGAAGTGAGATATACCAAGAAACACCTGGAAAAGAAACTGTGAAAATGAGCTTCGTTCCCTGTACATCAACTGGAGAGAGGCAGAAAGTGCAGGTCAAGACCGATCTTGCTGAAGGAGGGTTGTCAATGGCCTAGAAAGGAGCGATGGGCAGTGATGACGATGATGATTTAGATGTACAGCATTGCCTGTTTCCGGCAGGTTAACCTACTAGTTCTATAAGGATTAACCTTGATAAAACAGCTGTTAGTTACAACCATTGACCCACTTTTCCTTTGATGGTTAAAGTAGCAGATAATTGTCTATGTTTTACATCTACATATATTCACTTTTCTGGCACCTGTTCAAGTGGGAAGCAATTCCAAGGGCACCCCCAATCCCAAACCTAACAAAGTTGTCTCCAACTAGGGGTCCCATTGCAAACATCTGAGGCTCGTGAACCGACTGATAGGAATATGAGTCGACATCGATAACGTTGTGCTTGCTGTCGATCGGCCAGTCTGGTACGATGCCCAGATGTCTCCCCTCGCGAGGGAGGAAGCTGAGGTCAGCCCTAGCACCAATCATGACTGCGATAACGGAGACGTCAAACCATGTAACCGTTCCCGAGCGCCGGCATTTAACCAGTGCCTTGTTGGGACGAATCTCGGTGATGGAGTGACGAGGTAGAGGCTTGTAAAGGTCACACATTTCTTTACCCTTCATCAGAGAGTGGACTCTGTGATACTCTGGGTACATAGCTTTTGGCAGCTTGGAGAAAATAAGGGTGTGGTCAGATGGCTTGCGCCTGAATACGTGAATGACTGGTATGTTTGATTCTATTGCCATGAGAATTGCGTCTGCTGCACTCAGCCCCGACCCGACCACAAGGACGGGGTCTGATGTCGTAGAGGCATCGCACTGTGACAGCAATTTCTCAAACTCGCCCAAACAGTGCACCACCCCTGGTAGGTTTTCTCCAGTTACACAGAGGCGGTTCGGGATATCATAGGCACCCGTGGCCAGCACAACATGTGGAGAGACATAACAGAACTCTTGCCGAGCTACTGGCTCTCCCTGGTCATCCACGATATTTTGGTAGCCTCTAACCTCCCAACAGTGGGTGTGGTTTCTCCTGATGTTGTGGCAGCAAGGCTCCACCTCCCCACTATCACTGTCCACGTTATTGTGTAGATGGAACACTCGCTGTACGGACGTGACTGTGTGCAAGTCGCGGAAGTATTTCTCCAACCCTTGTGTCTTGACGTAGTCACTGTAATATTCCTTGACGTCAGCGATAGTGGCGCGGCCAAGCAGACATTTCCTGGCTGGAGAATTTCTGAAAAACAAAACAGACATTCATTAAATATATGGCTGACTTAGTCCCTCCTTGTTTCTTGTTGACGATCAAGTACCAATTTTTCAGTTTGGTAAACTAAAGCATAACATAAATAAGCTGCATACCCAGTTAGTTTTTCATTGAAGGTAAAGGCCATTGATCACTTTATCACTTAGACATACAAGATAACAAAATAACATCACTTAGACATACAAGATAACAAAATAACATCACTTAGACATACAAGATAACAAAATAACATCACTTAGACATACAAGATAACATCACTTAGACATACAAGATAACAAAATAACATCACTTAGACATACAAGATAACATCACTTAGACATACAAGATAACAAAATAACATCGCTTAGACATACAAGATAACATCACTTAGACATACAAGATAACAAAATAACATCACTTAGACATACAAGATAACAAAATAACATCACTTAGACATACAAGATAACAAAATAACATCACTTAGACATACAAGATAACAAAATAACATCACTTAGACATACAAGATAACAAAATAACATCACTTAGACATACAAGATAACATCACTTAGACATACAAGATAACAAAATAACATCACTTAGACATACAAGATAACATCACTTAGACATACAAGATAACAAAATAACATCGCTTAGACATACAAGATAACATCACTTAGACATACAAGATAACAAAATAACATCACTTAGACATACAAGATAACAAAATAACATCACTTAGACATACAAGATAACATCACTTAGACATACAAGATAACAAAATAACATCACTTAGACATACAAGATAACAAAATAACATCACTTAGACATACAAGATAACATCACTTAGACATACAAGATAACAAAATAACATCACTTAGACATACAAGATAACAAAATAACATCGCTTAGACATACAAGATAACATCACTTAGACATACAAGATAACAAAATAACATCGCTTAGACATACAAGATAACATCACTTAGACATACAAGATAACAAAATAACATCGCTTAGACATACAAGATAACAAAATAACATCACTTAGACATACAAGATAACATCACTTAGACATACAAGATAACAAAATAACATCACTTAGACATACAAGATAACAAAATAACATCACTTAGACATACAAGATAACAAAATAACATCACTTAGACATACAAGATAACAAAATAACATCACTTAGACATACAAGATAACAAAATAACATCACTTAGACATACAAGATAACATCACTTAGACATACAAGATAACAAAATAACATCACTTAGACATACAAGATAACATCACTTAGACATACAAGATAACAAAATAACAATCAATGTACTTATTATTTTATACATAAATTGGTTAATTTGTGTTTAAATATTGCCTGTTTTACTATTTCTTGAGTTGCAATATTGCCCGTTTTACCTATTTCTTGTGTTGCTATATAGCCTGTTTTACTATTTATTGTGTTGCAATATTAACGAAGGACGTGAGTTAACGGAACAATATGCGCCTGACCTAGTCTCGGAAGATCTTTTGTTAACTCATGTCCTTCTTTAAACATTGCTGTCCAGTTCTTCAATGTTGTCTTCAACACACTTTTGTCACCATACACTGCCTGCATTCTGCGATGAATGTCAACTGGTCGACATCCTTCAGCTGTTAGAAACCGAATCACTGCTCGCTGATCAACTCTGGACGGATTCCATATCACACCCGCCATGTTTTCAACGGTCTGCAGGGGAAACTATGAGTCGGCGGATAATGACATTTTGTAAACTTAACGGTTAGTATGTGCTGTTTACACCAGAAGTGACGTCATCAGACATATCTTCACTTGTTGCAGTTTGGTCTGGTTTCATTTAACACGCCTTGTTCTACCAATTGTTGTTGAATGCTCACAATAATGCCTATTTTCAATTGAATAGAAGAGAGCAGGTGATGGTCTTCAGACTCCGCACAGGCCACAACAGACTGAGGTACCATCTATTCAATAAACTGAAGATAGGTGCTACTGACAAATGCACCTGTGGTACAGGGAAAATGACCCCTGACAAGCTGCTGCAAAATTTCCCGACATACACGAGGACCAGAAAAAGCACATGTGGCCATCACCAGTGCCAACACTAGACAAGCTCTATGGCAGTGTCGACAGCCTCAAGATGACCACTGCTTTCTTTGAACAAGTTCAAGATGACATCTGAGGGCACCCTGAAAAGGGCTTTCGGTGATGGGTTGCAGTAGCTTTCCTCACATCCTGTGCATGCTGATGAAGGTGAACCGGGTTCCTTCAGGCGGTTGTGCTATGCTTGGCTTCCTTCTGCATGACTCACACTACGGGGATCACATCGATCTGCACCTCGTTAGACAAAGTGTTTCCCTGTTTCCAGGGAGAACTGCATGGAAGTGAGGTCTTAGCTGACTAACATAATCTGATCAGTATATTTTGCCTGACTCTGACTAACATAATCTGAACAGTAAATTTTGCCTGACTCTGACTAATATTATCTGATCAGTATATTTTGCCTGACTAGATATTAGTCCTCTCCCCATATCACGAATAACAAAATATTCCACAAGACGATCCAGGAACCCTTTACATCAGAAAAAATGAATAGGACCGCTGCAACCTGATGTATGGCATAATAGACAATTGTATGAGGGCTGTGCTTGGGTAACACTGTACTGAACTAAATAACAGCTCACAATCATTTGCAGATGCCATTATATAGCATTGGGTCAAAGGGCAGGAGCCCACAGGCTGCTGGATCAATAACCCACTAACCTGCAAACTTATGTAAAATGGAAACCACGACTGCAGGATCACTCAAAGTATATTGACACAGGCTTCCAACATGTTGGCATCTTTAGTGGTGGCCTCACATACTTGATTGAGCTAGATAAGAGCACACAATTATTACCTGTTTCTTAACTTAACTTAACATCTTTATACTGGTTTAGAAGACCCTGCAGAGTCTGTATACAACCAGTTACATCACCTTGCTCTGTTAACAAGCCACTCCTTGAAAGGCACACGTGGAAGCTCCATCCATGAGTTCTGGCTGATTGTCTGCATGGCTCCATCAATTTTCTAACAAAGAAAAAACATTTCAGATTTGAGGAGAAAATGGGTATCAATATAATTTACTCAGTTCATTGATCAGTGACTGACAGCTAGGTTAGTGACCATGACACCTGACGGCATTTTTAAGGGCAGCAACAAACTCCCTCCACTTCGTCTGGTCTCCAGCCATCCTTCGCACAGTGCCCCAACTTTGATTCATCATTCTCAATGAAAGTTATATTCGTATTGTACTCCAAAGACCATCCCACGGTAAAGTAGATTTACTTTGTAAACTGTCTCTGCAGACTGCTCAGCATCGGTTGGCAGGATATAGTGGCCAACTCTGTAGTCCCCTCAGCAGGGCGGGACTCTCTGGCAGATAACCCAGATCGGATGGGCTGCGCATGTTGTTCTCGTGTCAGATGGGTGCCTCCCTAAACAACTGTTATGCAGCGAGATCAGGACAGAACAGCGCTCGGCAGATGGGGGGTGAACAGAAGAAACAATACAAAGACACTCTAAAAGTTTCTTTGAGTAGTTTCTCCATTGATGTCAATGCTTGCTTGAACCACTCAGTCTGGCGCACTACCATCCCACATGGTGCTCGCATCGCTGTCCAGACAACTATTACGGAGGCGCAGGAAAAGCAAGCTGCACAAAAGGACAGAATGCCAGACAGCCCAATTGCTAATGCTGTTCACGTGTGCCCTACGTGCAATAATTTGTCACACTCAGATCGGACTATATATGCAATCATATCTAAATGAACATGTCTGCCATCTTCGCTTGCTATGGGCAACTAACTAAGATTTACCTATCGCTGTTTCTGAAACGAAGCAGTTTGTTTTACACAGGCAAAACCCCCACACCCGAAGGACTGGGATGCCATTCTTAGTATGTTCCCTCACCAGCTATATTCTAGGTCTGGGCGTCCCTGCCAGGAGCATATGTTCCTATAGACATTTATTGACGAACGACTGGAGTTTCCTCCGTATTGTCTTTGTCACTCTCCAAGTTTCTGCCTCGTACAAGAGTACTGACTTGACATTGGAATTCAACAATCTTAACTTGGTCTTGTCTTGTCCACTTGTGCCATGAGGCGTCATGGAGAGCCGTAGTTTTCAGTCCAGGGCCATGATGAATTAGAATATCCGCAACATATCCTATTCATCTAGTTCTCGGTCTGCCACGGTTGCAAAAGCCCGAACGTTGTGCGTTATATGAGCACAGGGGTAGTTGGTCAGGATGCATTCTCATTAGGTGGCCAAACCAATTGATTCTCTCTTCATCACAATATTCAGAGCAGGGTCTCGCTTCAACTGTTCTTCTCACATCTTCGCTGCGCATTGTCTCTCCTAGTTACATTGATTGTTTTCCACAGGCATCTCATCTCACATGTCGTGATCTTTGTCTCTAAAGTTTTTGTTGAAGTCCAAGTTTGGCACTGGTAACAGATAGTTGGCATGAATATACTGTTGATTAGCCCATTGTTTTTGTGGACATGTTTTATGATTGTGTGTTTCAATAATGGTGACAGCTTAACTTGGTAGTAGTCTTTATGTCCCTGTATTTCCATATATTATTCAGTAACAGGAACGCTATCCATACCTTTCCAATTCTAGCCCTTACATCTGCCTCTGTACCCCCTTCAAGTATCAATGGTGCGGCCCAAATATGTGAAGGTGTCCACCTCTTCTAGTGCTTCACCTCCAAGCACGCCTGGTTCTTCGTTTAAGGTGTTGATTTTTATACAGGTTGATTTTCTTTGTGTTACAAAATTACATTACTGAACAATAAAAGTACGGAAGTTCCCACAGCCACTGAATTATTTTTCAGCGCGTCACATTTTTCTAGGTTGTTCACTTTGAAAATCTGTATTTTATTGTGTTTGTTGTTGTGTAAATATGATTTGTTTGTGTGTAGAGACATAAATGAATAAAGAACTTGTTGGTGTTATTGTTTTTGTTGTGTGTGTGTTTTTGAGGTACAAGAAGATGAATGCGAAAATTTTTTTAAACTACAACGTTTCGATTTTGCCAATTTAGCGGGGAATCGGAACAGCCGGAAGGTGAAAACCACCACAGAACACGGATAGTGTTTCTTACAAGATCGTCAAATCTGCTATTTTCCCTTACAAATGTATTTCTTCTTCTTCATCAGACGTCAACCTATATTTTTTCGAAAAAAACAGCGGTCATCCAGAGGCTGTCGACACTGCCATAGAGCTTGTCTAGTGTTGGTACTGGTGTTTGGCCACATCTGCTTTCTCTGATCCTCGTATGTCGGGCAGTTTTGTAGCAAATGTTCAGCTGTCATTTTTCCGGTACCACACGAGCATTCGTCAGTGCCACCTATCTTCAATTTGTTGAATAGGTGGTACCTCAGTCTATTGTGGCCAGTGCAAAGTCTGAAGACCACGACCTGCTCTCTTCTGTTCAGCTGGTAATAGGCATCGTTTTTTGTGTAGCCAGTATGTTCTGTTTCCCATTTGGTCATGTATCTAGCTCTAATGAGCCTATTTGACTCTTCGTATGTCACACTCGTATCTTGCACCTTCTTTTGCCAGTCTGTCTGCCTCCTCATTGCCTTGGATGTTACAGTGGGATGGAACCCACTGTACCACTACTCTTTTTGGTGCGGGCTGCTGGCATAGTTGAAAGAGTACTGCTGGCATAGTTGACAGAGTACTGCTCTTAAATCATTAAGTTCAGTATTTTTCTGGCTTTTTAGTACTGTGACTACGGCCAGGGCATCTGTAAGCAGGACTATATGGCTTTCATTCCTTTTACCTGTCACCATTTCTTCTACTGCAGTATTCTACACAGTATTCTACTGTGTATTTTCCAGTTGCCACTGATAGTGTTATTTTTCTGCCATTTGGTAGGCTCAGGAATACCCCTGCCCCTCTGTTCTGTGTTGTGTTTGTTACAGAACCGTCGGTGTATGCATGGGTCCAGTCCATGCTTGGGTAGTTTTTCGTTATGTACCTCAGGGTTGTATCTCTTCTTTCTTTTTCAGTTTGGCTGTTTTTGTTTCTAATACCTGGTATATTTTCTACCACCTCTGGAAATATATGCTGCCTCCAGGTAGGTTTTCTTACAGAATGGATGGGCTTTGGTGTTGTTAGTGCGTTCATAGGGTCTTCATTCATCTTTGCTTTGGCTATTTCTGCAAAGTTTCTCCGCTTTAGTTTCCCATTTCCAAAATTTTTTAGTCTCTGGTGCATTGGATGGTCTGTCAGTCGTCTGAGTTTCTCTGCTTGCTGCTGGGCTCTGCAGTCTCTTCTGTCGGTCATGGATTGCAGTTTTGTAATCTTTTCAAGTTCTACAATTGACAAATGTATTTCTTCTTCGTACGCAAACAAATGTATTTAATACTGCTAAATAAACAAATGAAACAGATCTATCTCTGAAAAATATGTCGCAACAACTTACCTTTATCACCCGCAATAATGGAATAATCCGCAAGTCGTCCCAAAAAAGAAAACACATCGTTTCAAAATCTCTTTCAAACTAACTATACCGGCGATTTTGTTTGTTTACATCTGCAATAACAGCATCCCTATATTTAGATTCACAATGGCCGTGTTTCAACCGGTGTTAGTACACGGCAATGCTCTAGAATAATTTCTTGATGGCGATTGGCAAATTTTCTTATCTCGTGGCTGTTTACACGGTCTTTAGGTGGACATGGAACAGTTTTAGTTGTCTGGCCACCCAGCCAATACCGTGCTAAAGGTTAACCTTTACCACCCTACATACAAAATTGACACAATTTTCCCTGCCGCTCCATTATTTTTCAATAAGTCACGTTTTTAACATTTAGCTCGCGCACGTCGCCGCTGTACAACTGGCGCCATGAAAATCGATGCGTGCAGGTCTCCGGTTGACTTGCATTGCATAGCGGCGGCCGTTCCAATCAAACTTAAAAACCAACGACTATGTAGTAATAGTCTAAACAATACTCATCTTTTGATTGTAGAGAGTCCCGACTTTCGTAATGTACGGTTAGATACAAACAATGACAATCGTGGAATTTGTTTTTAAGGCGTTTGGAAATGATTTCTTCGATTTTTCACTTGGATTTGAAGATTTACCGATTGTTGAGAGCGGGGGATTCCAGTTTCTGCAAGGGATTTTTATGAGGTACATCTGTTTAGATTGTTTATTTGATTATTTAACCTTTAGGGATCAAGATCCTGAACAGCGCATGAACTGCAGTGGTCAGCGACTCATAGCTGACTGCTAGCGTCAGGGCCAGCGAACCAAAGCTGCCAAGACCCTTCTACACCTCCACGCAGTGATCCTGGATAACAGGCTGCAGCAGGGCAGACTGGCTAAGGAGAGGGGATCGAAGAGGGAATGCTAAACCGGCACTCAAAAAATGCTTGCGGAAGTCAGATAAGTTGAACCGAAAGGTGCAAATATCACAGTCAAGCTGCAAACTACAACACAACGCATTCCGTTCCATGGACTACATTCTGCTATTTAAGCCCTTTCAGGGTTTGGTAGCGGGAGATTGAGAATGAATGAAGGCAAGCCATTTAACCTTTAGCACGCTATTGGCTGGGTGGCCAGATTGTTTATTTAATGTTAGTGACTTCCATATAGAGCAGACGCTGTGATAAACATACCTGCCATGTTCCACCAGGCTTGGTCTTGCCCAGCACAACATGCTGGATCTCATACATGTCTTCATGTCTCCATTCCAGTACAGAAGGAATGTCTGCCCCCCAGTCCGCCTCTGGGTGGAACAGGCTATCAAACAGAAGTGCCACAGGGTTATTTGATCGACCTTCTAGGCTCTCACATAGTGGAACCAAATCCTGTAGATATACATATATATTTATTTAGTATGTCAATTTCACAATCCCATCACACCGGATTTGAATCCCTCCGTGTCCAGTTAGGCAGAAACAGAATCTTCCCGTACGGAAGGCTGTTTGAAATGTCCACAATGAATTATTGTTGTTGCTATTATCCCATAGCAGCTGAGCAAGCCTGCTCTTGGCAGCCCAATGCCATTCTAATATATATATACAGGTCTTCTTCAGTTGTGTCACTGATTCGGACAGTGTGTTGGTAATTGTCGACAGTGCTTTATAAGAATCTTTTCTTCATGTCCGCAAGCGCCGTGCACTCAATGAGTAGATGTCGAACTGTTTCATCAGGATAAGAGCTCTGCTGAGGTTTGCTCTTTTGTGCGCCCTGAAAAGGTATCGGGTTGCAGTAGCTTTCCTCACATCCCGAACATGCTGATGAAGGTAGATGGATCCTCCAGGCGGTTGTGCTATGCTTGGCTTGATGTGTGTGTTGCTCACTACCACGGGGATCACGTCAATCCCTCACCTTGTTAGCCAGGATACCATGAAAACAGCCCGTTTCCAGGGAGCTACTAAGAAGTCAAAATGAGGGTCTTAGCCAGTATATTTTACCTGTCCCTGACTAACATGTCTGATCAGTATATTTTGCCTGTCTAGACGTTAGTCTTCCTCCCCTCCCGTACGGAAGGTAATGGCAATCTATTGTAGTGCACTACTGCCAAGAAACTTAAAACTTAACGTCTATATACTTGTTTAGAAGACTCTGCAGAGTCTGTATACAACCAGTTTCTTTTATATTCACTTGATCTAAATACAACTATGTGCATACAACCTATTCTTGAATGCATTTGTCGTCCCTGCCTCCACTAAAAAAACACAATTCCTGGTATCTAATCTAGACCTTTCTTTAATTAATCTTTTTCCTGTTGTTTTTGTTGACGGCTGCTTTTAAAAAATTTTTTTTGCGTTATCGTTATTTTTTTATTCCCTACATTGCACTATTTTTTCATTTAGCGCCTGTCAGCCCAGTGCATCCGACTTCGGCATGCATTTCTATGGGTTTGCTTCTATGGGGCTCGTGCTGTGATGGAGATCAAACCCAGCACCGTTGAAAAACTTGTTAAAGTCTAATTTATTCTTTCAGTTGATGATCTTATATATCATAACTTAACTTAACGTCTTTATACTGGTTTAGAAGACCCTGCAGAGTCTGTATACAACCAGTTACATTTACATCACCTTGCTCTAAAAGCTATGCGCATCCAGTTTATTCTTAAATGCATTAACTGCCTCCAATACCTCCCCTGGCAATGCATTCCAAGCAGACACCACTCTCTGACTAAAAAAATATTTCCTAATATCTAATCTGGATCTCTCTTTAGTCGGCTTGTAGATATGCCCTCGTGTTATTGTGAGTGGCTGTATTTTTAAAAAACTTGTTATAGTCTAATTTATCCATTCCTCTGATCATCTTATAAACCTGTATTAAGTGACCACGAATTCTTCTGTCTTCGAGACACTGTAGGCCGGTTTTTCTGAGTCGTTCCTCACAACTGTAATTCTGGAATCCCACTATCATCTTTGTCGCTCTTTTTTTGTATTCTTTCCAGCATGTTTATATCCCCTCTATGATAAGGACTCCACACCTGTACACAGTACTCCAATCTAGGTCTAACTAAAGCTTTATACAGTTTGACGATCACTTCCTTGCTCCTGTGTTTAATATTTCTTTTTATCATACCTAACATTGCATTTGCCTTTTTCACTGCTACCTTAACTTGCTCACTCACATTTCCAGTATGATCTATTATAACCCCTAGGTCCCTTTCCTTATCTATCTTTCTAATATTGTTTTCTCCCATTCTGTAATTATGTTCCATATTGGATCTACCCATGTGGATGACTGTACATTTATCTACATTAAACTCCATTTGCCAGCTCTCAGACCATTCTCAAATTTTATCTAAATCCGACATCAATATATCCACTTCCGCTGTAGATGAGACACTACTGCATAGTTTTGTGTCATCAGCAAATTTTGCAATCATGGATCCCATATCAATGTTCAAATCATTTATATATATCAAGAATAAAACCGAGCCCTGTGGCACACCACTTTTCACTTCACTCCACTTAGAGTACTCCTTATTTATGCCCACCCTCTGCCTTCTTCCCGTTTACCAATTTTCAATCCATTTGGCAACTTCCCCACCTATTCCATGTGATTTTAACTTTCGAAATAATCTTTGATGAGGTACTCTATCAGAGGCCTTTGCAAAGTCTAGATAAATAACGTCCACTGGCTCCCCTTTATCTATGATTTTAGTAACCTCCTCCATGAATTCTAATAGATTTGTTAAGCATGATCTCCCTCTAGTAAACCCATGCTGACTATTTCTAATTAGATTAAATTTGTCTAAACGCATTACAATGTTTTCTTTGATTATTGACTCTAACAATTTACAGACTATGCTCGTTAAACTCACCGGTCTATAATTTGCTGGATCTGATTTTTTGCCTTTTTTTAATAAGGGGATCACTCCTGCATCTTTCCAATCCCGTGGAACAATCCCTTTTGTAAGTGATTGAGAACATAATATAGCCAATGGTTTTGCTAGTTGGTCTCTAATTTCATACAGCAATTTTGGATGAATACCATCTTGACCTGGACATTTATTCACTTTCAACCCCTCTAATTTTTTAAAAACCATTTCCTCTGTAATACAGATTGAACTTAATCCCGCTGTATCCATGTCTCTTTGAAAAATATCTATAGGCTCTGGGATCTTGGAGCAGTCCTCTTTTGTGTAGACTGTGCCAAAGTACTGATTGAGCAGATTAGCTGCCTCCCTATTCTCACTTATTTTTTCCCTGTGCTGTCTATGAGAGGGCCTACTTTGTCTTTCGTTCTTTGTTTATTTCTAACATAAGAGAAGAAGCTTTTACTGTAAATCTTAATATCTGAATTAAGTCACTGCAAATTCTTCTTTTCTAGACACTAGGCCAGTTTTTCTGAGCCTTTTCTCATAACTATAATTCTGGAATCCCACTATCAGCTTTGTCGCTTTTCTTTGTATCCTATCCAGCATGTTATTATCTCCTCTATGATAAGGACTCGCCTGTATACAGTACTCCAATCTAGTTCTAACTAATGCTGTATACAGTTTGACTAACACTTCCTTGCTCTTATGTTCATCATACCTAACATTGCGTTTGCCTTTTTCATTACTACCAGGACTTGCTCACTTACCTTACCTGTATGATCTTTTATAACCCCTAGATCCCTTTCCTTTTTTATCTTTCTAATATTGTTTTCTCCCATTCTGTAATTATGTTCCATATTGGCTCTACCCATGTGGATGACTGTACATTTATCTACATTAAACTCCATTTGTCAGCTCACAGACAATTTCTTAATTGTATCTAAATTCGACCTCAATATAACAGCCAAATAGGTTGGCAGTTCTAAGAAGGGATGTTTTGCAAAGGACATGTTACTTATTCTAAGTCACCATCAAATATAAGAAAGACTCACTAATTTAAGCACCACAAACACAAAAATATTACAAATGTGAGATGCATAACTACTGTCATGTAAGAATGGAAAATCAATTCTTCTTTCTTCGAATTTCGCCCTGAAAAGGAGATTATGGCATGTCATAGTTTGGGGCCAGATTGCGATTTCAGTGCCTTTCAGTCCAACATATCTAATTGCAGCTAATTTTTGTGGATACCTAGTTTACCTTCCCACTGCGATCGCTATTCTCTTAGCCAGACTACATCTGAGCAGCCTGTTTCTGCCTGTCCCTTGGAAGTGGAATAGGGTCTTGGTCAGCTCTGGTTCGCTGACCCTGATGCAAACAGCCAGCTATGAGTCGCTGGTTTATTGAAGATGTTAAACTTGACTTCACAGCTCCAGCCCCTGACTGACTAACTGAAGATGTTAAACTTGACTTTGCATCTCCAGCCCCTAACTGACTAACTGAAGATGTTAAACTTGACTTCACAGCTCCAGCCCATAACTGAAGGTGTTAAACTTGACTTTGCATCTCCGGCCCCTAACTGACTAACTGAAGATGTTAAACTTGACTTTGTATCTCCAGCCCCTAACTGACTAACTGAAGATGTTAAACTTGACTTTGCATCTCCAGCCCCTAACTGACTAACTGAAGATGTTAAACTTGACTTTGTATCTCCAGCCCCTAACTGACTAACTGAAGATGTTAAACTTGACTTTGCATCTCCAGTCCATAATTGACTAACTGAAGATGTTAAACTTGACTTTGCATCTCCAGTCCATAATTGACTAACTGAAGATGTTAAACTTGACTTTGCATCTCCAGCCCTTAACTGGCTGATTGAAAGTGTTAAACTCGACTGTCATATTGGTTCTGGATGCCCTTGAGACTGACGGCTACAAAAGTTTGCACCAAACTCCAGTTGTCTTATTGAGCTCCAGCAATGAAACTATAGTTGCCCTGACTTCACCTAACATTGCTTGTTAGCTAGATGTTCTTTAATGAGGTGTTCTTTGGCTAGGTGTTCTTTGGCTAGGTGTTTTTAATTCGGTGTTCTTTGGCTTGGTGTGTTTTAGTTAGGTGTTCTAAGGTTAGGTGTCTTTTTTATCTAGGTGTTGTTTAATGAGGTGTTCTTTGGCTAGGTGTTTTTCAGTTAGGTGTTCTCTGGTCAGGTGTTCTTTAGTTAGGTGTTTTTTCGCTAGGGGTTCTTTGGCTAGGTGTTTTTTAGTTACGAGTTCTTTAGTTAGGTGTTCTTTATCTAGGTGCTCCTTGCTTAGGTATTCTTTGATGTCTTCTCTCTATTTTGTCCCTGTGTGCTCCAATCCAGGTTGCATATGGTTATACTGTTAGGCGTCTTCTCGAGGGTGTTTCCTATCCATTTCAACTTGCACCCCTTAATCACCAGAAATACTGCTTGCCTGAGAGGATGGAATTGGAGTGTGTACCACCACCGAGCTACAGAAAACATCAGAATCAATACCCTTTGCTGAAAGGCAGAGAGAGAGAGAGACAGAGAGAGAGCGAGTGCGCACTTTTGAGTCTACTGAGAGAACAGTAACATTGATTATGTATAACATAACAAGACAACTGGGGACCCTGTGGTCTCGAAGTAAGGTGTTCGCCTCGGTTGCTGGAGGTTGTGGGTTCAAATCACGGTGGAGACCGGGATTTTTTCAATTGGATCATCCGGTAAAAATTGTCTCCTGATCTCTGAGTAGTAAGATCAGACACCCGTGTGCAGTGGCGCTTACGTTAAAAATATTGTAGCAGTTAGAAATCAAAAAGAGTAGGCCTAACGGCCGTTAAATTCAAGGTAAAAATCTACTCGAATTGTTCTAGGGATATTCGTCCCACAGAAAATATGTCGCAAAAAAGGGGACTGTGTGGCTATAACTTCAGGTCTTTTTTTATGTGGTTGGCGAAGCGGCATAGATGGTTACTGACACACTGCGTGTCTACCTTGCTCTAATTTTCGCTTCCAACTTCCCCAATCCCAAAAATAGGCGATTGTACATTCCAGGAGCTAACAGATGCTGGGATTGACCTGGCAAGACACCAGTGGATTTTCACCTGCCAAAAAATATGAAACATAGGAGGTCGCACCACCCCACGACGTCTGACAACATAAGTGGACTGAAGATGGATAGATTGAACAAGAAAACTTACTTGTTCAAGGAGCGTTATGCCCATATTCTCCTCCAATCTTCTGGTCAGGAACTCGTTGGAAAGTGGGGCTCCTTTGTAGTAAGGCCTATTGCCAGCCAACATGTTGGACAAAGCAATAGCCGAAGGGCCATTACCTGAAGAGACATTTATAATATTTGTTGGAAGACTGAATTAACTGTAAGCTTAAACTGGCTGGCTAAACTGGAAAGGGTTAAACTGACAGGCTGGACTGGAAAGGGTTCTTCTTCTTCTTACGCTGTCAGACGTCAACCTGTATTTGTTCGAAGAAAGCAGCTGTCATCCTGAGGCTGTCGACACTGCCATAGAGCTTGTCTAGTGTTGCCACTGGTGATGGCCACATGTGCTTTCTCTGGTCCTCGTATATTGGGCAGTTTTGCAGCAGATGTTCAGCGGTCATTTTCTCTGTACCACAAGTGCATTTGTCAGTGCCACCTATCTTCAGTTTATTGAATAGTTGGTACCTCAGTCTTGTTGTGGCCTTTGCGGAGTCTGAAGACCACGACCTGCTCTCTTCTGTTCAACTGGTAATAGGCATCATTTTCTGTGTAGCCAGTGTGTTCTGTCTCCCATTTGGCCATGTATCTGGCCCTAATAAGCCTTTTGGACTCTTCGTAGGTCACACTAGGATCTGGTTTTGGTAGTTTTGCACCTTCTTTTGCCAGTCTGTCTGCCTCCTCGTTGCCATGGATGTTACAGTGGGATGGAACCCATTGTACCACTACTCTTTTTGGTGCGGACTGCTGGCATAGTTGACAGAGTACTGCTCTTAAATCATTAAGTTCGGACTGGAAAGGGTTAAACTGGCTGAATGGCTGTACTAGAAAGGGTTAAGCTGGGTGGCTTGGAATAAGTTAAACTGCTGGCTGGACTGGAAAGCGTTAAACTGGCTGGCTGGACTACAAAGGGTTAAACTGCTGGCTGGTCTAGAAAGGGTTAAACTGGATGGCTTGGAACGAGTTAAACTGCTGGCTGGACTGGAAAGGGTTAAACTGGCTGAATGTCTGATCCAGAAAGGGTTAAACTGACTGGTGGGCTGGATAGGGTTAAACTGGCTGACTAGACTAGGAAGGGTTAAACTGACTGGCTTGGCTGGGTTAAACTAGCTGGATGGACTGGAAAGGGTTAACCTACCAATCAGGATAGAACTTGCACTCTGCCTTTGGTGGTGCTGGTAGCCGTCAAGATGTCCATTGTGTGAGATCTTGCTACAGAACACTTCCCAGCATCACCTCTCGGAGGTGTGTCAACAGTGAAGGCTCATTCATTCATTGTGCTAGGCCTCAGTCAGGTAGTCATTTCCAGTTGGGTCACCTGGAGTTTGCTGTTAGCAAAGACTGAACCCAATACCTTTGCCATGGGAAGCTTCTTCTTCTTCTTTGTTCGTTCTCAGACTCCCATTACCAAATCCTGAAAAGGCGTTGCAAGTAGCAGGATGTTGTCCAGAGAACAAAAGAGAATGAAATACGCTGTGTCGTAGTTTACAGTTTGACTGCAATATTTGCACCTTTCGGTCCGACACATCTGACTTAAGCAGACATTTTTTAGTACCAAGTTAGCCATCCCTCTTCGATCCCTTTTCTTTAGCCAGTCTGTCCTGTTGCAGCATGTTATCCAGCATAACAGTGTGGAGGTGTAGAAGAGGTTTGGCAGCTCTGAGTCACTGGCCCTGACGCAAACAGTCAGCTATCGGTCGCTGACTGCTGCAGCTCCCGCACTGCTCAGCATCTTGATCGTTGCTGCAGTGGTGTGTAATATATTAACTATAAAGGTGGCGAGGTGGTTAAGCCGCCGGCCTCGTGATAAGGTGGTGTGGGTTCGACTCTGGACTCTACCATCTTTTCACCGATGCTTGATGTGGAGTCACCTGCATCTCCTAGTCGCCTTGTCCATGACTTGTCCCTGGGGTTGGGTGGCTTGAAACAAGAAAGTGATGATAAAGTAGTGCATCTAGTCCTTACTAAAAATAGTGCTAGCAAAATAAATTATGTCATCATCATCTACGATGGACAGTGGCCTTTACCTTTGATGACAAAAAAAGTTAAATACTAAGGTAGGTCTGACTGCAAGGTCCTTGCTCAGCAAGCACATGAAAGACAAAAGAAGAACGAACAAATGTCAAATTAACTCGAATAGTTACTTACCAACTACAACAACTTCAGTGTGAATAGTGACAGGATGATGCTGCATAGATGTGTCCCTGGAAGCCATCTTGTCCGACATCTTATTCTAGATGCGGAGTTATTTGGTTTCCTTGCTTACTATCTGTTCTAAGATTCTGGAGTTTGTAGCTTGGATCTCAGTTTGCAATCTGATTCAAAATTTCTGTCTCCATGCCATGCTTGGCATGGACATCTGTGGATGGAAATTGTTGGTTAGTATTGATATCGGTGGATATTATGGTCTAAATACAATTGCTAAAGAATTATGTTCTTCGTGGGTTTTCTAGCCCAGTGAGGTTCATAAAGGAAACTGCGTTGCACATCTGCGCTGCCGTCCCCCCTCCTCAACTTTTCAAGCGTGGTGGTTATCCCGGACTAGACTGCCTCTCTTTAGTCTGTATAAGTGGAACAGTCCTGTAGGATTTGTTTAGGTGTTTGCTTAGGTGCTTTGCAATCACATGTGGTGGTGTCTAAGACCATTCTGTGGATGTAAGCCTTGAGTTTGCAATGTCCCATCCTGAGTCTGAAGATCTTTGTCTGTGCATCTCTGTTGTCATTTTCTGACATGTATTCTTTGTACTGGTCTCTCCATTCCGTCCTCATGGATCATTGTGCTTAGTTAAACAGACTGATGCAGTTGTGATTTTTTCCTTCATGGAATGAAGTTAGTTGACCCTAATGTAAATAGATACCTGGCAAAGTCAGGGGAAAATAATGGGACTGTCATGGGAGCTATGAAGTTTGTGCCGTTATCAGCACATTCAGCAATTAATGGGACTGAGTAGATATGGGAACTCCCTGATGCAATGAAGTCTGTTCTATGAGTCATCTATTCATCTGCTACACAGTTGTCCTCATGCAATATATGCAGATCATCTTGCTATATAAACTTGTGGTAAGAGGTGATCAGGTCGCACTCGCAACCGTCTTATTTTGTCTAGAAATATATTCAGTACAAAAAGTAGTTTCCACCATTTTTCTAATGTCATAATTTCTTTCATATGATGACAGAGAGTTTTCATAGATATCAAAATTTTCCTTTCATGAACCTTGTATAAGGACCAAATTTGATATTGGTAGCAGAGAAGGTATGAATGAGTTTTTGCAAGTGTCAAGCTGACGCTTGCATGGTTAAGCTGTGGAGACAGTGGATAAGAGTGGTTTGCCAGGGTCTATGTGTATGACAAGGATAAGAATAGCACCACTTCCCCACAGAGTGCATGTCGTAAGAGGCGACTAACTGTGTGACATGGCATAACACCGGCCATGGTTAGGTGATTTGTTTAGAGCAGCATAGATGACGCCTAACAGGCTGCGGGTCTACTTTGCTCTAGTGTTTGAGTTTATTAAGATGGACTCGCACATCAGTTAACCACCCTCCGTAGCAGGAAATCCCCCTCCTGGTTACATCCAGCTGACATCAGAGATGGGACCTGCTCAGGAGATTATGCCCCCGTAGAAGTACAGATCGACTAAGATTAAGACAGTGGATAAGTCACAGTGGAGGCTTCCTGACAACTCGTTTCAATGTCCCTAACAAGCCTGTCAACAGTGCTAACAATATTTCAAAGATATTTGAAAACTCTTGGGTCTGGTTAACATTAGTGACATTAAGTTATGATTAGTGGACCTTGTGTTCTGCTAATCCTCATATTAGCCGTTTTTATTGCAGTAATCTGTAATAGTTTATGTAGCAATTATGACTTTTATTGTTAGCCCTATGCTCAATCCTCTATAGTTTCATTTTGTGACATGCTTGGAAAGTTCTCGTAATAGTGATGCTATTTCCTTTTCGAGTAGGTAGGTAGGAAGGAAGGTAAGTGGGTAGGTAGGTAGGTAAGAAGGTGGGTAGATTGGAAGATAGGTAGGAAGGTGAGTGGGTGAGTAGGTAGGTGGGTAGATAGAATAGTGAGTATGTATGTAGGTAGGTAGGTGGATAGGTAGGTCGAAAGATAGAAAGGTAGGTTGGAAAAAAGTATGTAGGTAGGTAGGTGGATAGGATGGGAAAAAAAGTATGTAGGTAGGTGGGTGGGTGGATAGGTTGGAAAATAAGGATGTGGGTAGTTAGGTTGGAAAATATGGATGTCGGAAGGTAGGTTGGAAAATAAGGATGTAGGTAGGTAGGTGGATAGGTTGGAAAATAAGGATGTAGGTAGGTTGGTTGGTGGGTTGGATGGTAAGTGGGTAGGTAGAATAGTGGGTGTGTATGTAGGAAGGTGGGTAGGTAAGTCAGTAGGAAGGCATCTAGGTAGGTAGATGCATAGGTAGAAAAGCGACTAGGTAGGTGGGAAGGTAGGCAGGTAGACAGAAGATTGGTCAAAATGTGGGTATATAGGTATAAAAGTGGGTATGTAGGTAGGTAATAAGGAAGGTAGGTAGTCCACTTAGGCGACAATGGCCCATCGCACTAAGCAGTTGTGACTACAGTGAATAGCTGTCTCATCCTATGTGCAGTGATGATGTCATTCTGATTAAACCCAGTCAAGTATTGCGAGGATGGCTGCACCAAGAGTCATTTTGCATCCCTAATGTTCATAACCTACTTTAAATTAACGTCTTTATACTGGTTTAGAAGATTCTGCAGAGTCTGTATGCAACCAGTTTCATTTACACTTCCTTACTCTAAAAACTATGTGCATCAAATCTATTTTTAAATTTATTAATTATCCCTGCCTCCACTATTTCATGTGGCAATGAATTCCAAGCATTCACCACTCTCTGACTAAAAAAATATTTCCTTATATCTAATCTAGAACTTTCTTTAGTTAATTTGTAGCTATGCCCTCTTGTTCCTATAGGTGGTTGTATTTAGAAAAACTTGTTATAATCTAATCGCAAGAATGCGTCTCTGACTGTGCATGTGGAAGGCTTCAGTGTGCTTCTGATAATCCCAAAGTGCCACTCGATACAAGTGAGCCACTGACAGTTTGTTGTAATGTATCTAAACGTATGTATGTTGTACGGTGGCTTTTGTTCTTTTGAAACCGAAATATATATTATATGGTTTAATGGTCATTTAATCACACCGAAGGTACATCAGAAATTCTCATTTTGTACATTGCTATTTTCTCGTAAATCCATAGTGCATAATTACATGATTGCCTACTGATGTGAGTTAATAAATCCATATTAATAATTACATGATTGCCTACTCATGTGAGTTAATAAATCCATATTGAATAATTACATGATTGCCTACTGATGTGAGTTAATAAATCCATTGTGAATAATACATGATTGCCTACTGATGTGAGTTAATAAATTCATAAAACCAGTGAAGAAAAGAAAAACATGTAACAGCTCGATGCACTTAAGAAATATAAACTATAAGCCATCCACAATTAGTCAACTGACTGGGTTACCCTGGTGTTGGTACCTGGGATTCATAGGCTCACTGAAGCCTTTCAAACATTTTGTAAACGGTCGACAGACTACACATACAACACAGATGACAGTTGAATGTCTAAAGAGCAGCAAAAGTCAAAAGTATTGTCATCTGTGCTGACACGGAAATTATCACTACAAAAATGCACTAAGTCAACCAAGTGCTATGGAGCAGGATTCTTGTATGTGCAAACTGAAGTGGAGACCATATCATTTGTATGAAGTGAAAGGTGGACTAGAAGAAGATCGGGGCTACCATGTGCCACGCCCACACACCACCGACTTACACAGGCGTAGTGTAGCAGAAAATATAATAATAATTTTAAATTAAATTATTAAATATACATACACGCAACACGGCAGCTTGTCGTTGAGTGATGGTTTAGACTTAGAGATGGGATGTATAATATTTTTAATATACTGTAACTGTGATACACCGTATGTTACTAAACAGTTTTATGATGTCTTTTATGTATGCTCTCTCGCATCTCGACGTTTTTAATAACTATAATGCGTATTTATAAGTTACTACTACTACTAGCTAGACTGATCGTGTTTTTATGTAATTCGTTTCGTCGATTCACCGTTCGTTACTATTCCGTTACTAGATTTGATTGAGATTAGCGAACCCCATGCTTCTTCAGACAGACTTCAACGACAACGTGTATCAACTTTGAACATACAGAACACGATATTATTGCATGCTAGATATTAAAATGTAACGTTTACAAAGAAGTTATTTTACCTGTGAAACATTCACATTGTTAAGTTTCAACAAGTCGGTGAATACAACAAGGAATATGAGATGACACTGAACGAACGACCTAAACTATATTTCGTCTGCAGGTCGCAGACATTGCAAACAATATCCAGACGATTTATAATTGACCAATCATGTTGCATTATCGTAGGCTGCCAAGTCGCTGATTGGCTGGCTTACTTTACACTAAGTTACCAAAAGGTAGGTGCTCTTTAAATAGTGAAAAAGAATTGGGTCTGTTACAATTTCTGGGGAATTCTAGGACTGGGGAATAAAGATCGTTTGTCCCGGCAGTCGCCACGCAGTGTATAGACTAGGTTTTAATTTTTTTTATTTTTAACAGAAAACAAATGAAGACAACAGATAAAATAGCGCCGCATTCTCTTTGGCAAACCTGTACACAATTTATGGGGTCAGTCAGGGGGATTATGGGACTTGGGAATAAAGGCAGTTTGTCCCTGCAGTCGTCACGCAGTTTGTCCTGGGTATTGGCACTTTTGAATATTTTCTCGGAAGAATTCAAGACCAGCAAGCTAAGAAGAAAATCACCAACCAGTTATATGTTTTTGACATCATTTAAAAACTGCCGCGGACATACATCGAGTAAGTGAATGAAGAAAACATCAGACTTTCATTAGAGGTTATTATGTGGGTTCTAGCTGGCAGCAGAAAAAATAGGGCCCAAAAGAGACTCATCGCAGAACGATCATCAGAGAGGGGTGGAAATGAGAGCAGAACTATGAAAACTCCAGATATCATTAACAGCGCTCCAATGGCTACCCTCCCACTGCCGTCACAGGAAACGAGAGAGCAGACGCCATTGCAAAAGATGGCAGTAAAAAGACACAATCTAACCATCGAGTATCATACAGAAATACATCATCAGAAATC
>JAVGWX010000014.1:67485051-67622551 GCA_036924085.1 Ariolimax columbianus
GTGTACTCTAGTATAGTGTACTAGTATATTGTACTCTAGTATAGAGTACTCTAGTATAGTGTACTCTAGTATAGTGTACTCTAGTATATTGTACTCTAGTATAGTGTACTCTAGTATAGTGTACTCTAGTATAGTGTACTCTAGTATAGTGTACTCTAGTATAGCGTACTCTACTATAGTGTACTCTAGTATATTGTACTCTAGCATAGTGTACTCTAGTATAGTGTACTAGTATATTGTACTCTAGTATAGCGTACTCTAGTATAGCGTACTCTAGTATAGTGTACTCTAGTATAGTGTACTCTAGTATAGTGTACTTTAGTATAGTATACTCTAGTATAGTGTACTCTAGTATAGTGTACTCTAGCATAGTGTGCTCTAGTATAGTGTACTCTAGTATAGTGTACTCTAGTATAGTGTACTCTAGTATAGCGTACTCTAGTATAGTGTACTCTAGTATATTGTGCTCTAGTATATTGTACTCTAGTATAGTGTACTCTAGTATAGTGTACTCTAGTATAGTGTACTCTAGTATAGTGTGCTCTAGTATAGTGTACTAGTATAGTGTACTCTAGTATAGTGTGCTTTAGTATAGTGTACTCTAGTATATTGTACTCTAGTATAGTGTACTCTAGTATAGTGTACTCTAGTATAGTGTACTCTAGTATATTGTACTCTAGTATAGTGTGCTCTAGTATAGTGTACTCTAGTATAGTGTACTCTAGTATAGTGTACTCTAGTATATTGTACTCTAGTAAAGTATACTCTAGTATAGTGTACTCTAGTATAGTGTACTCTAGTATATTGTAATCTAGTATAGTGTACTCTAGTATATTGTACTCTAGTATAGTGTACTCTAGTATATTGTACTCTACTATATTGTACTCTAGTATAGTGTACTCTAGTATAGTGTACTCTAGTATAGTGTACTCTAGTATAGTGTACTCTAGTATAGTGTACTCTAGTATAGTGTGCTCGATAGTTTAATCAGGTTGTGTAGTCTCATCATTGCCATTCTCTTTCTGATTTTTCTTCAGTAGTGGCCATTGATGTCAATTCTGGATACCCAAAGTTCATGACCTGTTCTATTTCCACATCCCCGAAAATGAATTTATGAAGACTTATTGTTTTGTGGATAGTCATCATCTTTGTTTATGTTTATAAAGAAGTTTTGATCTTCTCTGCATCAGCTTACCACTGCAATTAGCTACTCAACTGCCTCTGCACTGTTTGATAGTATCACGGTGTTGCCTGCGTCTGTTAGCTCTGGGATCTTGTATCCCCTGATTATAGACGAATCGTAACTTGCTATATTCTCTTCCTCTTTAACGTTCCTCATTATGCATACTGCACGAATGTTAATTAGGTATGGGGAGAGGATACATCCCTGTCTTACTGCCATTTGTACTTCAAACCAATTTGATGTTTCACCAGATACTCTGACAGCAGCTTGTTGTTGTTATAAGCATCGATTAGATGGATTATATGTACTGTAAAACCCCATATCTATCATGGTTTTGCACAATGATTTTCTGATATTTTACGCAATCAAAGACCTTGGTGTAATCGATAAAGCTTATATACAGATCTACGTTATACTCTCTACATTTTTCATATATTTTCTCATATTAGATATGTATTCGCTGGTCCCTCTGTCTATTCTGAAGCCTGCTTGCACTTCAAGGATTTCACATATAAGTTATCTTTCTATCCTTTACAATACTCGTATAATCTACACGAAGATGCTGCTAGCGTCTCTTATTGGCGCACTAGTGGGGTAATTTGTGCACATATTTAGGTTGCCTTTCTTTGGGAAAGGATATAGATTGATCTCGTCCATGCCTTTGACCAACTCTGCGTTGTGCTATATCCTATTGCACATTACATTATAAAGGTGAGCACTGGCCTCCCCTTCTGTTTGTATTTGTTTCGCTTGGATGTCATCACACCCCGATGACTTTTTATATATATATATTTAAAGGACGTTAATTGTCGAGAGTACTTCGTCAAATTTGGGTTTAGGATACATACACACACACATACATTCGTATAGTACGTGTGTTCACTTGTTGCAGTTTGGTCCGGTTTCATTTGAACACGCCTCGTACATACATACATGCATGCATACATGCATAAATACATCCATAAATACATACATACATCCACACACACACACACACACACATACATACATACATACATACATACATACATACATACATACATACATACATACATACATACATACTTACATACATACATATATACACACACACACACACACATACATACATACATACATACACACACACACATACATACACACATACATACATACATACACACACACACACACACACACACATACATACATACATACATACATACATACTTACATACATACATATATACATACATACATACATATATACATACATACATACATACACACATACATACACAGACACCCGCACGCACCCACCCACCTACCAACTCACGCAAGCACGCACGAACACACACGTTACACAAAACACATACACACATATATACCAGAGGTTTTAAAAAGCAAATAACCGATCTTTGGGCCGGACAATTATGATGACTCACCTGGCGGTTTGAAACCCTAATCCCCTTTAAAGTACTCTCCTTGGGACTACACACTTCTCCCAGCGATGCCGCCATTGTTGGAAGTATTTCTTCATCGTCTTATCGTTCGCAGTGCTTCTTCATGTTCTGTCTACACCGGAAGTCCAGTTATCTGGATAAATGTTGTTGTAGTGGAGAGCTCTCCAAGGCTCCAAGATGGTCTTGTTAGGAATGGAGTACAGCTAGTTCGGGGTATTCCATATAATGTCTTCTTCTTAGTTCTTAGCTTTCTAAAAAAAAAAAAAATCCCTTACAGACAAACCCTGAAAGTCGCCGTATCGTGAGGTGGCACGAATTGGTGCAGGCCCCAGAGATGGAACTTCGGGAGGAACCTGCTCCTGGACATCATCTACCATACACAACATGGAAGTCACTGATCTGACTTCGAACTGGTGTATCACGGTGCAAGAGTAATATGAAGCGATGGGGATACACAGATGATGACATGTGATTGTAGCGCAATACAGGACTCAGACCACCTGATGACCTGCCCCAACCTCCAGGAAACATGCAATATGTGCGACATGCTGGAGGCAAATGACAAGGCAATCCATGTCGCTGGATACTGGATGCTGGATACTGGATGCTGGATATATAACGTGGTGCTTGGACAAGGGAAGTAAGTACGTATGTTCTTAGTCGACCTGTACTTCTACAGGGGCAGATGCCCATGTGCATGTCTCAGCTCTGGGATGAGCTGGATGTAGCCGGGAGAAGTGTTTCCTGCATAGTAGGCTAGACTCGAGCAGCTTAATACTCCGCTCGTTGGGACAAGTGTATACGGTGAGTGGTTAACCGATGTGCGAGTCCATCTTAATAAACTCAAACACTAGAGCAAAGTGGCAAAGTAGCAAAGTATTACGACATGCTCTCTTTGAGGCAGTCGTGCTATTCGTGTTCTTCTCATGCTCAAAGACCCCGGCAGACGACTCGGGCAAATTGTCTTCTCATGACTCAAATCGGATTCTTTTCAGTGGAATTTTCAGCTTGGGGAAAAGCCAGCAATCGCAAGTAGCCAGAGTTTTCAGGTTCCGGTTTCCTCACAGATCCTGTCATTCGTGTCGAACAGCATTACCAAGGCGACGGATGACCTCCAGGTAGTACTCTTTCATACTATTTTGATCTTGTGTGCGTACTCGAGATGCACAATCCATCGGTAGTTAAAAAAAACGGTCAACGTGACTCAAATCTTCCGTCATCTCGTGGGGAATGATAACCCGACGGGTGCTCCCTACACTCAACACAGAAAGGCTGACTGCCATCGACTGACATAATCTGCGGGCGGAAAGAAAATTTACGCATACGTATGACGGTCCTCTATTCCTCCATGCATCATTTGTTTCCCAAGACAAAATTTAAGGTCGGAAACTTTTTAAACATATCTCGTAAATACATATGAGGCGTGTTCAAATGAAACCGGAACAAACTGCGACAAGTAAACATGCGTGCGATGCGCATGATAACGTCCCTTCCTGGTGTAAACAGCACATAGCAACCGTCAAGTTTGCAAAATTTCATTATCTTTTGACTCATAGTTTCCTCAACAGACCGTTGAAAATATGGTGGGTGTGATTCGGAATCCGTCCAGAGTTTATGAGCGAGCGGTGATTCAGTTTCTAACAGCTGAAGGAAATCGACCAGTTGACATTCATCGTAGAATGCAGGCAGTGTATGGTGACAGAAGTGTGTTGAAGACAACAGTGAAGAACTAGACAACGATGTTAAAGAAAGACGTGAGTTAATGCAATAGTATGCGCCTGACCTGGTCTCGGAAGCTCTTTCGTTATCTCACGTTCTTCTTTAAACATAGACGTCCAGATACCGAATCACGGCTCGCTTATCAACTTTGTCGGATTTCGTATCACATCCGCCATGTTTGAAACGGTCTGCTGAAGAAACTATGAGTCAAGTTTAATGGAATTTTGTAAACTTGACGGTTGCTATGTGTTGTTTACACCAGAAGTGACGCTATCGTATACATCGTACGTATGTACACTTGTTGCAGTTTGGTCCGGTTTAATTTGAACACGCCTCGTACATACTCACACACATACATACGTAACGATTACGATTGTTGCGTGTGCAGTAGTGTATCTGTGTCACCGTACCAAATTATACATCCATAATTTGTTCTCTGAAACAAATAACTCACTAATGTATATATTTTACAGTAATTTAACGAAATATTAGGGGGGGGGGGGGAAGTCCATCAGATAAACCAGGATTACATTTTGCATTGTCATGCATGTTAAGATTAAATACATGTGCTGACTCACGAACATCCTGCACGATTTGTGTATCGGGGTTCTGTGTCCATATTGATGTTAGGCACGTTGTGCTACTGTGTAGCTTCCTGTTATCGAACCTTATGAAGTATAGAATCGTTACGTAATATGTGTTAATGTGCTTAATGCACTATTGTAGCGGTGGTTTCTTAGTAACTTGTTTTACATGATGATGTTGCTAGCCTTATTCGAATTGCTGGATGGTTGCAATACCTTATTTTCTTTCGTTCCCGACTTGGTATTAGTCTTTATTTTTTTGAATGTTCGTATGTTCTTCACCCAGGTGAAAGGAATGAAATCCATATAGTCCTGCTTACAGATGCTTTGGCCGTAGTCACAGCACTAAAAAGCCAGAAAAATACTGAACTTAATGATTTAAGAGCAGTACTCTGTCAACTATGCCAGCAGTCCGCACCAAAAAGGGTAGTGGTACAGTGGGTTCCATCCCACTGCAACATCCAAGGCAACGAGGAGGCAGACAGACTGGCAAAAGAAGGTGCAAGACTACCACAACCAGATGCTAGTATGACATACGAAGAGTCAAAACGGCTTATTAGGGCCAGATACATGACCAAATGGGAAGCCGAACATACTGGCTACACCAAAAACGATGCCTATTACCAGTTGAACAGAAGAGAGCAGATCGTGGTCTTCAGACTTCGCACTGGCCACAATAGACTGAGGTACCACCTATTCAACAAATTGAAGATAGGTGGAACTGACGAATGCCCGTGTGGTACCGATAAAATGACCGCTGAGCATTTGCTGCAAAACTGCCCGACATACGAGGATCAGAGAGAGCAGATGTGGCCATAACCAGTGGCAACACTAGACAAGCTCCATGGCAGTGTCGACAGCCTCAGGATGACCGCTGCTTTTTTCGAAAAAATAAAAGGTTGATGTCTGACTGCGCACGATGAAGAAGAAGAAGTATGTTCTTCACCAACATGAGTATGGTTCTTGCCTTTCAAATTCTAGCACTTACATATGGCTCTGTACCACTCGAAGTATTAACGGTGCTGCCGTGCGAAGTATCCACCTTTCTCAGGACCTCAACTCTAAGCATGACTGGCTCTTTCCTTAAAGTGTTGATTTTAAACGGCTTGACTTTGTTCGTTTTAATATTTAGTCTCAGTTTGGCAGAGTCCTCCCTCACCCTATTTACTCTTTCTTGCTTCTGATTACATCAACTACAAATGTTGTGGAATGCCTACGTAGAGTATCTTTACTACGTAGAGTATCTTTACGCAGAGTATCTTTACTACGTAGAGTATCTTTACGTAGAGTATTTTTACTACGTAGAGTATCTTTACTCTTGTGTGAGCCCTGAAAAGGGCGTTAAGGGGCAAGTTTGCAGTATCTTTCGTCGCAATCCGAGCGTGCTGATAATGGTGAAACGGGGTCCTCCAGACGGTTGTGCTATGTTTGGCTTCATCTGCGTGTCGCTCACTACTACGAGGATCAGACTGCCATAAAACAGTCTCTTTCCAGTGATAACTAGGAAGAAGTGAGGTGGGGGTGTTGTCCAGTATATTTTATCTGACCCCGACTGTCTGATCAGTATCTTTGCCTGACCCTGACTAACATGTCCGATCACTTTCCTTGCCTGACCCTGACTAACATGTCCGATCACTTTCTTTGCCTGACCATGACTAGCATGTCTGATCAGTATCAATGCCTGACCCTGACTAACATGTCCGATCACTTTCTTTGCCTGACCCTGACTAACATGTTCGATCACTTTCTTTGCCTGACCATGACTAGCATGTCTGATCAGTATCAATGCCTGGCCCTGACTAGCATGTCCGATCGGTATTTGTTGCTGCCGAAGACGGATGTGTCGGACCGAAAGGTGCAACTATTAAAGTCGAGCTGTAAACTAGCGACACAACGCATTCCGTTCTCCGGACAACATCATGCTACCTACGAAACCCTGTTCAGGACCTGTTAGCGGGAGATTGAGAACGAACGCAGATGAAGAAGAAGGGGGTATCTGTTACATGACCTTGACTTACATGTCTGATTGGTATCTGTTACCTGACCCTGACTAATATGTCTGATTGGTATCTGTTACCTGACCCTGACTAATATGTCTGATTGGTATCTGTTACCTGACCCTGACTAATATGTCTGATTGGTATCTGTTACCTGACCCTGACTAATATGTCTGATTGGTATCTGTTACCTGACCCTGACTAATATGTCTGATTGGTATCTGTTATCTGACCCTTTACTAACATGTCTGATTGGTATCTGTTACCTGACCCTGACTAACATGTCTGATTGAAATCTGTTACCTGACCCTGACTAACATGTCTGATTGGTATCTGTTACCTGACCCTGACTAACATGTCTGATTGGTATCTGTTACCTGACCCTGACTAACATGTCTGATTGGTATCTGTTACCTGACCCTGACTAACATGTCTGATTGGTATCTGTTACCTGACCCTGACTAACATGTCTGATTGGTATCTGTTACCTGACCCTGACTAACATGTCTGATTGAAATCTGTTACCTGACCCTGACTAACATGTCTGATTGGTATCTGTTACCTGACCCTGACTAACATGTCTGATTGGTATCTGTTATCTGACCCTGACTAACATGTCTGATTGGTATCTGTTACCTGACCCTGACTAACATGTCTGATTGGTATCTGTTACCTGACCCTGACTAACATGTCTGATTGGTATCTGTTACCTGACCCTGACTAACATGTCTGATTGGTATCTGTGTCATGCCTCTGACTAACATGTCTGATTGGCATATGTTACCTGACCCTGACTAACATGTCTGATTGGTATCTGTTACCTGACCCTGACTAACATGTCTGATTGGTATCTGTTACCTGACCCTGACTAACATGTCTGATTGGTATCTGTTACCTGACCCTAACATGTCTGATTGGTATCTGTTACCTGCACCTGACTAACATGTCTAATTGGTATCTGTTACCTGCCCCTGACTAACATGTCTGATTGGTATCTGTTACCTGACCCTGACTAACATGTCTAATTGGTATCTGTTACCTGACCCTAACATGTCTGATTGGTATCTGTTACCTGACCCTGACTAACATGTCTGATTGGTATCTCCATCTGACCCTGACTAACATGTCTGATCGGTATCTTTGCCTGGCCCTGACTAACATGTCTGATCGGTATCTTTGCCTGGCCCTGACTAACATGTCTGATCGGTATCTTTGCCTGGCCCTGACTAACATGTCTGATCAGTATCTTTGCCTGACCAGACGTTAGTTTCCTCTTCCCACCCCATAAAGTACATACAGATGCATAATTGTGATCACTATCTTTAGACCATTATAGATGTATGAAAACGCTCATTAGCCACCAATTGTCAAATAACAGTTCAGTTCAGTTCATCCCGTGACCCCTCAGGCCGTTGGGGCACACTTGAAGACACTTCCACAAACCCACGACATCTCTCTCGGTCCGCTGCCGCCAGTCTTGTCTCACCGGGACGAAGTTTGACAACTCAGTGATGTTGTCTGCCCATCAGTACAGTGTTCTATGATGGATGTCTAATTAGTGTAGCGGCAAAGCACTCGCTTTCCACAACAGAGGAATGGGGTTCAACAATAGCCATCTGTAGTTTAAATGAACTATAGATGGCCATGGTTGAACTCCTGCTGAAGGTGAGCTTCAATAGTACAAAATAAAAGTATAATTCTTGTGTGCATTCAGTCCTTCCGCTATGATATGTTTGTTCCTATTTTTTGTTGTTTCTGGTGAAGACCTTTAAACTGTTACGTTTGTTCCGCTTATGTTTTTGTCTCAGCACCTGATACTTAAAAAAGCTTTTTTTTGTTTTTTAATTGTTTTTGCACTTTGTGAAATTACCCTTTCTCGTAATCTTGTTGAAAAATGGAACATTCTTCTTCTTCTTCTTCTTCTTCTTCTTCTTCTTCTTCTTCTTCTTTTTCTTCTTCTTCTTCCTCTTCTTCTTCCTCTTCTTCTTCTTCTTCTTCTTCTTCTTCTTCTTCTTCTTCTTCTTCTTTTTCTTCTTCTTTTTCTTCTTCTTCTTCCTCTTCTTCTTCCTCTTCTTCTTCTTCTTCTTCTTCTTCTTCTTCTTTTTCTTCTTCTTCTTCTTCTTCTTTTTCTTCTTCTTCTTCTTCTTCTTCCTGTTATTCCTCTTCTTCTTCTTCTTCTTCTTCTTCTTCTTCTTCTTCTTGTTCCTCCTCGTCTTCATCATTCGTTCTCCCGCTAACAAGCCATCAATAGGGCTTTTCAAGTAGCAGAATGTTGTCCAGAGAACGGAATGCGTTGTGTCGAAGTTTACAGCCTGACTGAGATATTTACTCCTTTCGGTCAGACACATACGATTTCATCATTATTTTTTAGTACCGGATTAGCCTTCCCTCTTCGATCCTTTCTCTTTAGCCAGTCTGCTCAATTGCAGCCTGTTATCCAGGATCACCACCTGGAAGTGTAGAAGGGTCTTGGCAGCTCTGGTTAGCTGGCCCTGACGCTAGCAGTCAGCTATGGGTCGCTGAAAGCTGCAATTCATACACTGTTCAGCTTCTTGGTCCTATTCAAGTCATTGATTTTCCATTGTCTTGCAGTCTGCCGATTTATATTGATTTTTAAAATGTATTTAGCAAGTCCTTTTCCAGAACGTCACTTCTTACATCCACCAATCTGTCTGGCTGTTATAAGTTACTTGGCAAGTGTGCAGTACGGAAGTTTGCCTTACTTTCCGTAGGAGGAGAAGAGATTGTACCAAGAAAATAAACCCTGTTTCTCAGAAACTGGACAGGGTGAGTTACAAGCCTACTGCGTTCGGATTGTGAAACCGATCGAATTGTACCGCATGGCCACGCTCCAGTGGACCCATCCTGTAATGAATTTATTTGGGAATGAGTTATGGAAGAGAGGAAGAGAGTTGGCCACATCATCCCATACAAGATGTGGATTAGTATAATTAAGTCAGAAATACTGCATCCGCGACGGCAGACAACTTAACTTAACGTCTTTATACTGGTTTAGAAGACTCTGCAGAGTCTGTATACAACCAGAATCTTTTACATTCCCTTGATCTTCTTCTTCTTCTTTTTCTTCTTCTTCTTCTTCTTCTTCTTCTTCTTCTTCTGCGTTCGTTCTCAAACTCCTGCTACCAAGCTCTGAACATAGTTTTGCAAGTAGCAGGATCTAGTCCAGAAAACGGAATGGGTGGTGTTGCTAGAGTACAGCTTGACTGCGATATTTGCAACTTTCGGTCCCACACATCCGTCTTTGGCAGATCTCTTAATCTATAAATACATATTCGCATCCAATCTATTCTTGAATGCATTACATTACCCTGCCTTTTACTAGGAACTTTATATTTTTATTCTAATTCGTAATTTTCACTCCCTTTTCAATTTATCTTGTTTTTTAAGACATGGTGTTCTGTACTGTGTTGTACGTCTATTGGCTCAGTGCATCCAATTTCAGCACGAATATGTTAATGGGTTAATTCTCATAGTAGCATAATCAATTGTAATTTGTTTCATGATTGTTGGCTTTCAGTGGCTGTTCTATACTTGGATTCATCTAAGCGTCTCTCACTACTACGGAGTTCACTTCGACCCCCTACTTAGTTAGCCAGGCTTCTATGGAAACAGGCCGTTTCCAGGAAGAACTGCGAGGAAGACTCTAGCATGTCCGATCAGTATGTTTTTTCCCGGACCGCATTTTAGTCCCCCTCCCCACTCACCCACACACCTTCTCTCTCTCTCTCTCTCTCTCTCTCTCTCTCTCTCTCTCTCTCTCTCGGTCTTGCTGTAATTAAATCCACCCTACTGAAAAAATAAATACATGCAGCACATACACACACAAACAGAAGCAAATACTTTAAAAGACAGTTACTACATACCTGAATTAAGCGCTGTTAAATACACCGATTTATCATAAACCACGCTGTCTTAACCCATACACAAAGTTCACTGCATGTTGAACTCATGAAATCTAACCACGGTAAGAGCTGCACGCCAAAGGGCTGCAAGCCCGCATACCAAATTTTAACATATTTACCGTACTTGGCCGACATACCCAAGGCCGTGACCTTTCGAACTTAGCCTCATGTAACGATATCGGTTACGTTCGTGGAGTGATTCTCAATCTGTGGGATAGGATCCCCCTCGTGAAAAGAGGGGGGGGGGGGGTGCATATACGGTCTAGGTGGTGTAACGCTCGCTGCTCGTGGAAGATTCAGTTCAGGTCAGTATATCGAGTTTTAGTCGACCCAGCTGTAAATGGGCACCTTATGTACAGTTAAGGAAGGAAATGACAGAGAGAAGAGGAACTGGCCACCCCCACCTCATTAAAAGCTGAGTCATCGCGGGATGAATTCTCAGACACTTCATTCGGAGGGTTAGGAGACTAACGTCCGATCCGGCAAAACATAGGGATGAGACTATGTTAGTCAGGGTCAGGTGAAACATACTGATCAGACAATGTTAGTCAGGGTCAGATGAAACATACTGATCAAACTGTGTTAGTCAGGGTCTGGTGAAACATACTGATCAGACAATGTTAGTCAGGGCCAGGTGAAACATACTGATCATACTATGTTAGTCAGGGCCAGGTGAAACATGCTGATCAGACTATGTTAGTCAGGGTCTGGTGAAACATTCTGATCAGGTTATGTTAGTTAGGGTCAGGTGAAACATACTGATCAGACAATGTTAGTTAGGGTCAGGTGAAACATACTGATCAGACAATGTTAGTTAGGGTCAGGTGAAACATACTGATCAGACTGTGTTAGTCAGGGTCTGGTGAAACATACTGATCAGGTTATGTTAGTTAGGGTCAGGTGAAACATACTGAACACGCTGGATGCAGGTCGATTTTAATTGCACTTTCCAGGCTGAACGGTTTTGAGCCAGGTTTTCCCAGAAACCTCTCCAGGCTGTCATTGAATAGCGTTTTTGGACGTCCTTGTGATTGTCTGCCGTCACTCAGCTCGCTTTACAAGAACCTCTTTAAATGTAATAATTGGAGCTTATCGTTGTTCACAATTAATTACAATGTTTGACACCCCTAACAGTTAAAAAGTGGAATATTATGTGACGTCACCTCCCTAGCAAATCCGGTACTATTTATTTGGGGTGAATTAAAGTACCGCTCTGATTACTCAATTCAGACAGTAGAGCTGGTAGTTATGAAATAATATGGACATAATGCGAACAAAGAAACACAGTCTCCAATATCTGCAACAAAGATGTCGTTATGTGCGTCTTAATTCACCCCAATTACACAAATATTCTACTTTTAGCATCCGATTTGTGGGAGTGACGTCACAGAATCGTCCACTTTTTAACTGCTAGGGGTGTCAACAATTCTGCGAGAATTTATGCCTCTTCTTCTGCTTACTGCTGCCGACTTGGAGTTGAGCTTCTTAGTGTTAGGATAGGGTTAGGATAGGGTTAGGGTTAGGGTTAGGATCTTTTCTACACGTCCATCTCTTTCTAAGCCTTTGAGGAAAGCTACAACAAACCGCTACTTACGCCCATTTCACAAAAGAGTAAACCGTCTCATTGTGGGCATTCAACAACAATATTTATCTAAAATAAAATGAAATCGACATGTCCTTTCCTTAACTCGAACTGGAATGTACTGTTACAATCATCAGCTGTCAAATACGTCCGATAAGAACCACGGAAACTCTGTTTGGGGTGAATTAAGACGAAAGTACCATGGGTATTCTATAATCACAGTTAATTGGACCCGTGGATGATCGTATTTGCAAAGGCAGACGACGAAGAGGCCGGCCCAAAAAGAGATGGGAGGACAACATAAAAGAATGATCCAATCTCCGACCAGAAGAGGCTCAGGCAGCCGCCGCTGAAAGAGAAGGGTGGCGTCGGTTTGTGAGGATGTCTTCATGTGTACCCCAACGACCTCACCGGTTACGAGATGACCTGACCTGAATTGGACCCAGACCATGCCAAAATTGTTGTCTCAGAACAAAACCTTTAAAACTGAGCTAACATGCGTACAGGTTAATCCTTCCCCCCGAAAATTTGGAGGTTTACTGTAATAGTTAGCGTTCAGACCAAACCATATCCCGGATAAAGATAGCGAAAGGGAAATCATGAACCCTCGTAAGGCAAACCGCAATGTTATTTATTATTTGACGTGTTTGCCTCACTAGTTTCTACTGGCGGAGGCGCGCCTATTCCACCCCAGACCGTAGTCAATTGGGCGATATTAAGACGCATAAACCAGTGCTTCGATGCGTGTGTGTATTTGTTTGTACCTAGCCTGGTGTTTCCGTGATGTTCCTCCCGTTGTTCCTCGCCATTTGATGATCCTCTCGCTGTTCTTCGTGGGTATTTGGTTGCCATTTTCATTTTTTCTTCTTTTCCTTGGTTAACCCTGTCGGGTTTCCGAGGCAAAATAAACACAATTGTTTTCCTGGGACCATTTTGGGAATTAGTATATTTATTTTCCTTCTTAATTGATCCGGAGCCCTTTTATTTATTTATTATTTTTTTCCTGATTTAAATATATATATATATATATTATTTTTATAGATATATATTTTTCTTTAAATATCAATTCATCGTCATATATTTACAAAACATTGTGAAGATACAATGTAGTGAGGTGTACAACGAGGATGAATTAAATGGAATGATTATGAAAGATGACATTACCAGTTGAACAGAAGAGAGCAGGTCGTGGTCTTCAGACTTCGCACTGGCCACAATAGACTTAGGTACCACCTATTCAACAAATTGAAGATAGGTGGCACTGACGAATGCCCGTGTGGTTCCGGGAAAGTGACCGCTGAACATTTGCTGCAAAACTGCCCGACATACGAGGACCAGAGAAAGCACAGGTGGTCATCACCAGTGGCAACACTAGACAAGCTCTATGGCAGTGTCGACAGCCTCAGGATGACGGTTGCTTTTTTTGAAAAAAATTAAGGTTAATGTCTGACTGCGTACGATGAAGAAGAAGAAGAAGAAGAAGATAGGTGGCAAAATATATACTGAATACATACGAATTAAAAGTACAATATTGATTAGATTGTTAAACTTCAGTCTTAAATAACTACCGCCGGATGAATATTCTATTATTATCATCATCACGTGTTCTTTTACTCTCCTTCCGGACCACGGAATCACATTTATATTTGTCTTCATGAAAGAAGGTATTGTCAAATAATTGACGTTATTATATGTGTTATTTTGTGCTCTGTTCTATATGACGAACGCAAGCCCCATGCCCAGATCTACTTAATCATCTTCTATGACATGCCTCCTGCTGTCGACACTAGTCGATCGACTCGTGACTGAAGTCAGGTATCGACTTGAGATTCCACTCGAATATTTTCCATCAATGACTTGACATGCCTTAAAATATCTACAATAATTTTGGACAGATAACTTCTACTGACTTACGGACAGCAAAGCGCAGCCCGCCAGCCAAGTTCTAATACATGTATACGTTTACAATTCACTGATTATCCGAAAAGGGAACTGAGTGGTCTTGAGGTAAGATGTCGGCCTTGGTTGCTGGAGGTTCAAATCCCGATAGAGACCGGGTCTTAACTTAACTTAACGGCTTTATACTGGTTTAGAAAACTCTGCCCTGCCGAAGACGGATGTGTCGGACCGAAAAGTGCAAATATCGCAGTCAAGTTGTAAACTAGTGACACAACACATTTCATTCTCTGGACTACATCCTGCTACTTGCGAAACCCTGTTCAGGGCTTGCTAGCGGGAGATTCAGACGAACGCAGAAGAAGAAGACCCTGCAGAGTCTGTATACAACCAGTTTCATTTACGTCACCTTGCTCTAAAAGCTATGCGCATCCAGTTTATTCTTAAATGCATTAACTGTCTCTGCCTCCACTATATCTCGTGGCAATGCATTCCAAGCATTCACCACTCTCTAACTAAAAAATGTTTTCCTATTATCTAATCTGGATTATCTAATTGTGTTCACGTGGACTTTCTAGTATTTCCCCGGATCTGTGGGTAGTAAAGACCAGAAGCCGTTTGCAATCGTTAAAACGCCCTCGGCAGTTGAAAATCGAAAATATTGAACACAAAGGCCGTTGCCCGAGCAAAATTCAAAATAACGTTACAAATCTAGCCGATATATTATGGGATACTCCCTGGTGCTACGGAGTTCGTCCATTGTGATGAGGTTCTCCAAAAAACATAGAGAAGAATAGAGCACTAAGACCAGCTCTGGAAGCGTCCATTGCAATGCCGTTGATTCTTTGGCTTAACAAAACTAAGCTAATTATCGGAAACAGGCAATGATGATCGTTTAAGATCTCAGTCGTTGAGTATGTACTGCAATCGATTATTTAAGGTCATCGAACGGTATCGATGTCCTACCGACTAACGACTCCACCTGAAAGTTGAGGAGGGACGTGGTTTGAAGCCACGAGACTTAATGTTTGTCTTTTCAAAGATTAATTGAGGCTTAACTTGAAATTTAATTAAGGACTTGAATATAACACATATATGCGATAGGATCAAGGTGTTGGCTGAGCAGTGCATTAGCTGTAGGGGATTATGTGGCGAAGTGGTTAAGCCGTCGGCTTCGTGATCAGGTAGTGTAGGTTCGACTCTGGACTGCGCCGTCTTTTTCACGGGTGCTTGATGCGGAGTCCCCTGCATCTCGTAGTCGCCCCCTAGTCGTCTTGTCCTTGAATTGCCACTGGGGTCGGGCGGCTCGAGACGAGAGATTGAGGATAACAAGTAGCGCAGTTAATCCTTACTAAAAATAGCGCTAGCAAAATTAATTAAGCCATCATCGTCTACGATGGACGGCGGCCTTTGCCTTTGCATGAGCTGTAGGGTCAGTGAGCCAAAGTTGACTGCGGCCCAGCGACCTAGAGCTGCTTAGACGCTTCTACACCTCCACGCGGTGATCCTGAATTACAGGCTGCAACAGGGCAGACTGACTAGGGAGGAGGGATCAAAAAGGGAAGGTTTACCCCGGTACCGAAAAATGAATTCGGATGTGTCGGACCGAAAGGTGCAAATATCGCAGTCAAGCTGCAAACTACGACACAGCTAACTGGGTTTGTCTTCCTCTTACAACAGTGTAGCCTTATTCCAGAGCCACCACTTGGAGACGAGTATGGTCTTAGTCAACTCTGGTTCACTGACCCAGACGCAAGCAGCCAGCGACTCATAGCTGAAGAAGAAGAAAAAGAAGAAGAAGAAGAAGAAGAATAAGAAGAAATAGAAGAAGAAATAAAAAGAAGAAGAAGAAGACCCATTTACTTATGCGTTTTTATGTTCTGTTGCAGCATAATAAACATATTTCACATTCTGAGAAGAAGTTAGTACGTTTTTTGGGTTATAAAAGCAAGCATATCCGCTGCTTGAGGTGCATACTTGGAATTTTATGGAGTAGCAGAGGGAGAAACATTGACCTATTGGATCGTGTGAAGATTGCCTGTCTTAGTTACGATCCTCTGCCAAACGTCGCGCAAGGAGGCTTGGTCACGTGGCAGATTAGAGAACGGGCGAATTCCAAAAGAAATGCCATACGGAAAGTAGCAGGGGTTGGCTATTGGTTATTGATGCAGCGGCCTATAGGCTATTGCCTTTTCGCCCAATGCCATTTAGTGGTATGTGCAAGTGTTTGTAAGCTGTTGTTTAGTTCCGTACAAAGTCTTCCATTTGTCTGGCCTTGGAGGAAGAAGCTTTTTCCTAACACAGACAAGCGCCGGACTTTCAAAAAGATGATGTTCAACAGTTTCATAGGGATGTTTGCACAACCGGCATTCTGGAGTATGTTCTGGTTGGATTCTGTTCAAGTGGCTGTTAAGTTGTATGTGTTGAGTGCAGGGGGAAGGGCAGAAGTGTGTAAGAGATAGCACCTCATGGTGAGAGGCAGCCACATCCTTGATGGCCAGGATCCTATTTGGTTCCCCCGCTTCGACCTGTGCGACAACGACTCTGAAAGCGGGAGGTGGAAACGCCTGGTATGGGGCTAAGGGCGCAACAGAGACCATAGTTGGTAAGCGGCTAGAACAACGTCCAGAAAGCAATGGCAAACTACTGGATGTAAAATGCCAAGAAACTTATGACAGTCGAGAGAAACGAAACTCAAAGATCTGATGCCAGACAGATCATCGACACCAACTGGGGAAGATGCCGATTTCAGAGTCAGTACAAGTAATAGAGATGACGGCCTAAAGCCTGACTGCATTACAATGGACAACTCTGAAATGGGACTAAAAACAAAACTAAGAATAGGCACCTGGAACGTCAGGAGCCTGTACCAGGGCAAGTTGTTAATGATCGGAAGAGAAATAAAGAGAACCAAGATAGAGATTCTTGGAGTCTCTGAGCATAGATGGGCCGGTCAAGGGCACTGTACCAGCTCCTCAGGAGAAACATTTATATACTCTGGGACGGACAAGGGTGGAAAAAGCGGAGTCGGCTTTATTCTGTCAAAGAAGACAGCACCTTTACTACTCGGTTACACTCCAGTCAACGACCGAATAATTGTAATCAGACTAAAGAAAAAGACTAGAAATTTAACAATAATTCACGTGTATGCACCAACATCAGCAGCAGACGATTGTGAAATGGATGATTTCTATAACACCTTGCAAGAAGCGATGGACAAAGTTGAAAAAAGAGACATCTTGGTCATCATTGGCGATTTCAATGCGAAAGTCGGAGAGGAAATAGCCGAAGAGGAGAGAAGTGTTCGAGGACCTTTTGGTTTGGGACACAGAAATGAGCGAGGAGAAAAACTGGTTGAATTTCTGCACAGAAAACAACCTCTACATTGCCAACACCTTCTTCAAACAACATCCACGAAGACTACTCGTGGACCTTCCCTGATGGCAACAGCAGAAACCAAATAGATTACATCCTAGTGCAACAAAGATGGAGATCAAATGTGCTGGCGACAAAAACGCTGTCAGGAGCAGACTGCGATACGGACCATGAATTACTGTTTGCAGTTTTCCAAACAAGACTACGCAGGATCTACAAAGGTTGCCAGCCAATACGCTTCGATGTATCAGCACTACCTACTGAATACAACATTAAAGTGGAAAACAAATTTGAGGCGTTGCTTGCTGTACAAGAAAAGATGACATCTGAGGAGTTGACATCGTACGCAAGGGATATTTTGATCTCGACAGCAAAAGAAATGATTCCAAAGATATTGCACAAGACACAGAGCTATATAACAGAGGAAACACAGAAACTCATTGCAGAAAGGCAACAATTAAAACAAATGGGAAGTAAGGGGACCAACACAACATATAAAAACTGCGCAAGAAAAGTTAGAAGAGAAATAAGAAAAGATAAAAGAAGTCACATAGTAGAAACGTGTAAGGATATAGAAAACCTACAACAACAAGGCAGAGAAAGAGATGCATTCAAAGCAATAAGAACACTGACAAAGGAATTCCGTCCGGTTCCACATGTCATCAATGACAAAGAGGATAACACTTTAACGGAAACCAAAGACATACTGAATAGATGGAGAGAGTACTGCAGAACCATGTATGGAGATAGCACAAAGCGCTCAGTTACAATCCTACCAAAGGATGAGAAAAAACCTGAACCAACATAAGAGGAAGTACGCTCTGCAATTAAAAGCCTGAAAAAGGGAAAGTCCCCAGGATGTGATGATATCCCAGCAGAGCTAATACAAGCAGGAGGAGAGGCATGTGCTCGAGTCTATCACAAGCTGTGTAAACAGATATGGCACAGCACTGAGTGGCCAGAAGCATGGAAGAAATCAATTTATATTCCCCTCCCCAAAAAAGGCAACCTGAAGCTGTGCACGAACTACCGAACTATCGCTCTGATCAGCCATGCTAGCAAGATACTCTTGCGAATCCTATTAAGAAGGATAGAGAAAAGGTTTGAATCTGAAATTCACGTAGTCCAGGCAGGTTTTAGGAAAGACAGAGGGACCCGTAACCACATAAACAATTTAAGGAATATCATTGAAAAATGTAGAGGGTTTAATGTAGACCTGTACACATGTTTCATTGATTACACTAATGCCTTCGACACGGTAAAACATCAAAATCTGTGGAGAATCATGAAGGAAATGGGGTTTCATTTGCATATAGTCCATCTCATTGAAACATTATACCAAGATCAACAAGCCGCTGTCCGAGTATCTGACCAAACATCAGATTGGTTTGCAGTACAAAAGGGAGTCCGACAGGGATGTATCCTCTCACCTTATCTGTACAACATATATGCGGAATGTATAATGAGAAATGTTCGAGAAGATGAGAACATTGAATGTTTCGACCCATTTACGATTGGGGGGTACGAGATTCCAGAGTTACGATACGCAGATGACACAGTGATACTATCAAGAAGTGCAGAAGGGCTAGAGCAGCTACTTTCAGCCGTTAATGGACATAGTAAAGATCAAAACCTGTTCATAAACAAAACAAAGATAATGACCACCGATAAAACACAATGTCAGCATAAATTTACAGTGGGTGGTGAGGAAATAGATCAGGTCACACATTTTGAATATCTGGGCTCCAGAATTGACAAAAATGGTGACTGCTCGAAAGAAATCAGAAGAAGACTAGCTATGGCAATGCAGAGACTGAACAGCCTGAAGAAATTATTGCAGAGCACCAACAAAACGGTAAAAGTAAAAGTCTTGAGAGCCTGTGTTTTTCCTGTGGCGGCTTATGGCTGTGAATCATGGACGATTACCAAAACCTTTAGACAAAGAATCTAATCCTTCGAGTAAAAATTTTACAGAAAGATCCTCAGAATACCCTGGACAAAGAAAAGAACAAATGTAGACATTCGGCAAGAGTTGAGCATAGAGGAGAACTGGTTTATCAATTCCATTTTGGCTAGAAAATGCAAATACTTTGGTCACATCAAGAGACACAACGGTCTTGAGAGGACGGTGATGGAAGGTATGGTGCCAGGCAAAAGAGGAAGGGGTAGACCAAGAAGACGATGGCACCAATATATCCAGGAATGCCTGAATATGACAGTGGCGGAAGCTGGTGTTTTGGCATGGGAACGAGTTTCTTTCAGACAGACTGTGATGGGAGCGACGTTCTACAATGGACATGCTACATGATGTGTTGAGTGCGAATTCGTAAAATGGTGCTTTGGTCTCTCCTTTTCGGGAGGTTGATGTTGTCTTTGGAATTTGGAATGGCCATGTGCTTGTAGATTTCTCTTCCAAAGTTTACTATTGTCCATCTAATCAGCCAGGCGTCTTTGTTTGCAGTCTTCTGTAGTTGTTTATGGTACGCCGTTCCCCTGATATAGAAACGTCTGCAAGCGTGACTGAAAGCGAGAGACATGTTGTTGTTCAATTCCCATAATGAGTAAGACTCTTTGGTGAACACTGAAAAAGGCGTTAAGTGGTGGGTTGTAGTAGCTTTCCTCACATCCCGAGAATGCTGATAAAGGTGGGCCGCGGTCCTTCAGTCGGTTGTGCTATGCTTGGCGTGATATGCGGGCCGCTTACTACTACGGGGATCACATCGATCCACATCTCGTCAGCTAGGCTTCCTTGAAAACAGCCTGTTTCCTGGGAACGCTACATGGAAGAGAGATTGTGGTCTTGGTCAGTGTATTGACCCTGACGCGACGTCCTGGTCAGTATTGTGAGCCTGACTGGACTAGGGTCCCAGTTCCCCATAACATTAGTGCAGACTGCTTCTAGAGCCGCCGCTTGAATAGGGTCTTGGCAAGCTGTCGTTCGCTGACCATGATTCAAGCAGCCAGCTCTGAGTCGCTGACGCAAGCAGCAAGCTATGAGTCACTGACCATGATTCCAGCATCCAGCTATGAGTCACTGACCCTGACACAAGCAGCAAGTAATGTCACTGACCGTGATGCAAGCATCCAGCTTTGAGTCGCTGACCCTGACGCGAGCAACCAGCTAGGAGTCGCTAATTTCTGCCAGCTCATTCACTGCGTTAAGAGAAAAACACCGAGAAAGAATATATAGGTCAAGATTGGCGTGGACAGTCCGGCAGAAGTGAAACGAGAAAAGAAATAGTATTAGCAGTAAAACAGATTAGGCTTCTTGTAATCATGATATTTTAAACAGGTATGTTGTTAATGTTTGTTGCCAGATAGTCGAAGGTCATCCATAGTAGGTCATTTAAAACTTCTTGAAGCTTACTACGCCGGGAGGAAGGTACATATAATATGGGACGATTTTTAACTAAAAGTTTTGAATTTTGTCCTGGAACGGCCGTTAAGCCTCATCATCATTATCAGTCGCATAACCTGGAAGATCGTTGAGGCACCGTTATTGCAGTTTGTAGTATCAGCTCCCGCCATACAACAACGGTTTGTCTTGGGTCGCTACACCTGACGGAGCCCGCTCCTCTTTAGGTGGCGGTTCATTATATGTGTGTCTAAATGTCATACAACAAAGCTGACACTGTCTTCAGCTAGGGCAAAGGGCGCTAATCTCGTGAAGTTCAGCCGGGTGAACTAGACCGTGAAATATGACACATGTTTAAGCGTAGTGCTATTCATATAGCCGATGTCCATTCCAGGATAATCGAACAAAAAGAAAACACACAAAACGAATGGATTAACCAGCATACACGGAAAACAACAACACGTTTCCGTGAACACAAGTGTAAGTCGTCGACTAGTGGGAACTCCCATAAAATCCATGGTCTGGCGGAATCTATAATGAACTAAAACAGAAAAGTAATCTAGACCCGCAGTCAGTTATGGCGCCATCTGATAAGCCTACTCTTTTCGATTTCAAACTGCCCAGAGATTTTTAACGTGCTCGACACTGGATACGGGAGTTCGATCTCATTACCTAGATATCAGGAGCAATTTTACCAGAGGATCCATATTAACACATCTAGATCTCCACCGTGATTCGAACACGCAACCATCCCGCACCCGAGGCGGACACCTACCTCGCGACCACATATTAATTTGTTTTCAATTTTGTATTCTATGACTCTGATGACTGTCTTTTGGTCGTAACGTTGATGTCGTCCACGTGGTGGTCCAGCATAGCACTTGACCTATCCTACTTTGCGTTCTTGATTGTGTCTATTAATCCCGTTAGTCTCGAAATCTTCTTCTTCTTTGTTCTCAATCTCCCGCTACCAAGTCCTGTACAGGGCTTTGCAAGTTTTAGGATGTTGTCCGGAGAACGGAATGCGTTGTGTCGCTAGTTTACAGATTGACTGCGATATATGCACCTTTCGGTCCAACACATCCATCTTCGGCAGCACAATCTCGGCATATTATCTAATTCCCTCAGGTAATGGCAAAAGGTGCTGATAGTGATGGTTCGTGAGCCCACATGTTGTGCATACACCTAATCGATCCTCCCAGGCGGCCCTCCATGCCTGAACCAGGTTTAGTTTTTCAAACTGCGGCCCGTCACTTGTCGAGACATTGATCCCAGTGTAAACATGTCAGATGCTGTCATTGATAGACCAATATCTGAACTCCTAACTGAGAGGTCTGGGTGTAGACAGGGATGGTTGTTCTGTCGTGTTTGCATAAGCGTAGTGCGTTGTGCTATGTTGCGATCAAATGAACCGACTTTAGCACGGGTTTTTTTTCTGAGTATACGTCCCACAAGGATACGCCCTTTGCTGTTTCATAAAACCGAACAGAAACAAGGTGTGGGGAGGGCTGGTTGTTCTTTCATGTTTGCATAAGCATAGTGCGTTGTGATATGTTGCGATCAAGTGGACCGACTTTAGCACGCGTTTTTTTTTTCTGAGTATACGTCCCATAAGGATACGCCCTTGCTGTTTCATGAAACCAAACACAAACAAGGCTGGATGGTGAGGCGTGTCATTAACTGCTGAGTCATGTCGCCCCGGAGGGTGCGAACCATTAGAGGTAATCAGCTGTTTCATTTCCATAAATGGGGACGGCGTGGCCTAGTGGTTAAGTGGACCACATCCCCATCACAGCACCGGCCGTTACCCCGGGGAAGCAAACCCTTAGAAAATGCAGGAGGAAGCAGACCCTTATATAAAATGCATGCTGAAGTCGGATGTACTGGGCCGACAGGCGCAAAATAAAAACCACAGTGCAACGCACACCGCCTTAGGGATTAGAGAAATAAGGCGAACGCAAAAAATAAAAAATAAAAAAAAATGAAAATTCCCATAAATTTAAGCGTGATAGGATAACATATTTACGGGTCCCTGACGCTTTAAGATCTCCATAGAACATGAAGCATCCGACCTTTGAGCCGGAAAATACAATTACTCATAAGGAGGTATGAACTTCCAATCCTCTTCAAAGTACTCTCCTTTGGGGCTCCACACACTTCTCTCAGCGGTACCGTCATTGTTAAAAGCATTTCAAGACGGCCTCTTTGGGAATGGGGTACAGTTAGGCTGTGGCATTCCGCGTAATGTCTTCTTGTGACTGAAATTGGGTCCCTTTCAGCAACATTTGCAGCTTGGGGATCAACCAAATATCGCATGGAGCCATGTGTGGAGAATGTGGAGTCAATGAACCAGATGAAGGTTGTATTTGGCCCAAAAGATCTGAATTAAGTGCGAAGAATGGACTGGTGAGTTGTCATGATGGTGCTGCCAAGTTTCCGTTGTCCACGTTGTGCACAGGTGCGTTGTTTGGGTCAAATCGCATCGCCAAGGCATTGGATGAATTTACTTAGTACTCTTTGATAATATTTTGACCTTGTGGTGCGTATTCATGATGCACAACCCCACGGAAGTCAAAGGAAACGGTCAACATGACTTTGACAACCAACGGGTGTGTTGTGTTAACTACATCCAACACTGAAAGGCTGATTGCCAGCGACTGACACAATCTACATACCCGTCCACTTGGGATTACCATCTGCACAACGCACTCTTCTTTTCTTGCTAAGAACTGCGCCACGAAGTATTACATCGGACAGACCACAAGAAGCTATCACATGGCCGAACTAACACACTTTCCGTGAGTTTACAATTGAAAGGTTGCTCAAATACGGCCCAGTAGGCCTGCCACTCATCGTTGCGGGCATTAACATTTGTCACATAATCTTGATACGATATTCCAATGATCTTTCTGAAACACCTATGATATTCCAAGGATTTGTATGGAAAATATACGATATTCCAATGAACTTTCTGAAACACCAACGATATTCCAATGATCGTTCTGAAACACGTACAATGGTCCAATGATCATCCTGAAAAACAAACGATATTCCAATGATCTTTCTGAAACTCCTTCGATATTCCAATGATCTTTCTGAAACACCTTTGATATTCCAATGATCTTTCTGAAACATCAACGATATTCCAATGATCTTTCTGAAACTCCTTCGATATTCAAATGATCTTTCTGAAACTACTTCGATATTCCAAAACTCCTTCGATATTCCAATGATCTTTCTGAAACTCCTTCGATATTCCAATGATCATTCTGAAATTCCCTTCGATATTCCAATAATCATTCTGAAACTCCTTCGATATTCCAATGATCATTCTGAAACTCCTTCGATATTCCAATGATCATTCTGAAATCCCCTTCGATATTCCAATGATCATTCCAAAACTACTTCAATATTCCAATGATCTTTCTGAAATACAAAATCTACATTACCTGAATTCTCTCCTCTAATGCAGCATACCTGTCCATGTTTCACAACCATACAGGTACAAAAACGGAATCAATGTCCGCATTAAAGTTATCTCAGTGATTTTGAGATACATTATTTATTATCTCTCCGAATCGGCTTCAGTGAGGTAAAACTTCTCATAGTCTGAGCAGTTTTCTTTCATAGCTTCACTCTGGTACCTTTGTTCTCATTGACATACTCCCGATTTTGACTGTGGCTTTTCACAAAGAACAGTGACCCGATGTTCCCGTCAACCACCTGGTCCAGTCAGGAAGATGGCATGTTACATTTTGCCTCAGTTCTTTTTTGTTTATTCTGTCGCGTCACGCACCATCTTTATATATTGCAGTTCCTCGTGCAGCACCCGGCCTCTGTTACGAAGTGGTCAAGTCGTTTGCCTCTTGTTTATACGGTTGGGGTTCGAATTCGAGCTGCGGCGGTCGATCTCTGGGTTCATCGCTGGAGAGATCCCTGGATTCATTGCTGGAGGGATCTCTAGGGTCATCGCTTGAGGGATACTTGGGGTCATATCTGGAGAGACCCCTGGGGTCATCGGAGAGATCCCTAGGTTCACCGATGGCTTTCCAGAGTTCGTGCTTTGTGCGATGTTTTCGGCACACGGGGATACCTGAAGAGACCGAGCCATATTGGGAAGACTGAAGCAATGACGTCGAGCCCTCGCCTTTAACTTTTAACCTTTTAACCTTTAACCTTTTAACACACCATATGGTCTTCTTATTATGGGATCAATGTAGATGAGACATCGCGTCTTCTGTTTCGACGTTGGCTTTCAAATAATCGCAGCTACCGCCCTCTTAAACCTGGCGGTCCGTCTCAGGCTTCTCTTTTCGCCATACAGTTTATCTCGCATTTGGGTTGGGAAGGGCCATGAAGTCACTCTGCTCCTCTCGTGGAGTCGGCAGACCTGCAGAACATGTTCCACTGCTTCCTTGTTTTCCCCACATGGGCACATGTCTGTGTGTCTTTATTTTAATTTGTTGAACAGAGGATTTTTCAGTCTGCAGTGATCCGTTCGCAGTCTGAATATTGTCACTTCATCCTGCCAAAGTCTGACGTGTCGGACCGAAACATGCAAATACCGCAGCCCAGATGTAAACTAGTGACACACCGCATTCCGTTCTCCGGACTGTTTCGGTTTCTAAGAATCGACGTCACTGCACTCTGGGCATAACCATAGGTCTCTCTCATTAAATGGCGTAAGGTATAGATGCTGATAGTCCCTGTAGCTCGCTGGTTGTACACTCTCCTGCGCCCCACTCCGCTCGAACCTTGTTTAATGTCGAAACTTTGATGCCTTTGTAATAGAAGTCCCAGATATCCATTTGAGTGCTGAGGTCACTGCTTCCGTCTCCATTCTCATACTGGAGGTTGTTGACATGTATGCCTTACTGCGCTCAGCCTACGACCTCTCATCTCACTCAATCCGAGAAACCCCAGCCTGATGTCCGACTGCGCACGACTGATCCGTCGGTGTATATGACAGCGTCACTCCCCTGGGTGTTCTCAGTTATCAGCTGATTTACATCGTGCTCTGCTCTCTAGCTGCTCCATTCTCTGCATTCATTGCCCTGTTCATGGCATGTTAGCAGAAGATTGAGGACGAACGGAGAAGACGAAGAGAAAGAAGTCACTTGATCTCTTCTTAGCAAAGAGAAATTTGCTTCTGCTATTTCAGATCCTGGGTACGGTAGAAAAATAACACTGTCAGTGGCAACTGGAAATTCTCAAGCAATTTCAGAGCGGAGGCAGAGGCATTGAAGGCTGCAGTAGAAGCATTGCTGACTGAAAACAATGAAAGCCAGGTAGTCATGGTTACAGATGCTCTGTCCGTGATTACAGCACCAAAAAGCCCGAAAAATACAGAACTAAATGACTTAAGAGCAGTACTCTGTCAACTATGCCAGCAGTCCACACCCACAAGAGTCGTGGAACAGTAGGTTCCATCCCACTGTAACATTCAAGGCAACGAGGAGGCAGACAGACTGGCAAAAGAAGCTGCAAGACTACCACAACCAGATTCTAGTGTGACCTACGAGGAGTCCAAAAGGTTTATTAGGGCCAGATACATGGTCAAATGGGAAACAGCTTATTGGAGCAATGGAGATGTAGAAGGGTCTTGGCAGCTCGTGTTCTCTGGCTCACATGCTAGCAGTCAGGTTTGGGTCGCTGGCCCACACGCAAGCAGTCAGGTTTGGGTTGGTGACCCACACGCTAGCAGTCAGGTTTAGGTCTCTGGCCCCCATGCTAGCAGTCAGGTTTTGGGTCGCTGACCCACACGTTAGCAGTCAGGTTTGGGTCGCTGGCCCACACGCTAGCAGCCAGGTTTGGGTCGCTGGCCCACACGTTAGCAGTCAGGTTTGGGTTGGTGACCCACACGCTAGCAGTCAGGTTTGGGTCGCTGGCCCACACGCTAGCAATCAGGTTTGGGTCGCTGGCCCACACGCTAGCAGTCAGGTTTGGGTTGCTGACCGCTGCAGATCATGCACTGATCAACATCTTAATCCTTTTGTAGACATTAGGAACAAACAAACAAACAAACAAACAACATGAGAATCACTGACATTGTCTCTTCTCTTCCTCTGACCCACACCTGTTAGAACTTGAGAATCATTTGAATGTTCTTAAGACTGCAGGTTAAACGTCTTGAAAATCATGAATGGAATACAAGCCAAGAGACGCACAAATTCACATATAATTGGGAGGCATGAAGGGCGGGGGTGGGGGCTAGGGGTGGGAGGATGACCCTATATGGACATTAAGACATACTAAAGTTCGCTTAGGCATCTAAGGGGGGGGGGGGGGGGGGCTCATTTTTCTCGAGGTAAGGTGTTCGCATCGTGTGACGGAGATCGTCGGTTCGAATCACGGTGCAGGTAGGGATTTTTTTTTCACGGGAATCTTCTGGTAAACATTCCCCTTATCTTTGGCTAGTGAGATCGGACTCCCGTGTTCAGTATCGAGCATGTTAAAAATCTCTTGGTAGTTATAAATCTAAAATAGTAGGCCTAGCGACGGTTGCCTGAACAATATTCAAGTTTAAAAATCTACACAAAAGTAGGTGTACCTAGTGAGCCACAGAAAATTCTAAAATACCCACTAAGCATAGCCGGAATTTCCCGATCCAGTTGAACCACGCAACCAAACACAGACAATCGACGGCGGGACAGAGAGTCCGAGATGAAGGGAAGACACGTCCTTGAAGGTATACAGAAAATGGTAGGGAAATGGTTGAACAGATAATTAGATTAGGAAAGAGAGATATCAATAAATAGGTATAGAAGAAAACAATTGGGGAAATAGAGAGAAGTCAGCAGAGAGTCTACACAAACATAGGGAATGTATTTAAACTGCGCGGTTTTAAAGGCATTCAATTAACATCTTTAGGTTTTACAGTAGGAGAAACCACATTTGTTTAAAACCAGTAAGATAATTGGGTTAATACCTTTACTCACCTGCTTCTACCAGTGTTCAAGGCTGCTTTTCCCCTTCAACTCACACGAAACCGAAGAAAGCACTTACTTTTTATTTAACCAATACAAATCCACAATACTCGCGCATATGTTGCCCGTTTAACCCAGAAACCAGGCATTAACACCAATGTTAAGTGCATTTAAGAATAAATTGGATGCGCATAGCTTTTAGAGCAAGGTGATGTAAATGTAACTGGTTGTGTACAGACTCTGCAGGGTATTCTAAACCAATATAAAGACGTTAAGTTAAGTTAAGATAGTCCTATTTACAGATGCCCTGTCCGTGGTTACAGCACTAAAAAGCCAGAAAAATACAGAACTAAATGACTTAAGAGCAGTACTCTGTCAACTATGCCAGCAGTCCGCACCAAAAAGAGTAGTGGTAAAGTGGGTTCCATCCCACTGTAACATTCAAGGCAACGAGGAGGCAGACAGACTGGCAAAAGAAGATGCAAGGTTACCACAACCAGATTCTAGTGTGACCTACGAAGAGTCTAAAAGGTTTATTAGGGCCAGATACATGGCCAAATGGGAAACAGAACATACTGGCTACACAAAAAATGATGCATATAACCAGTTGAACAGCAAGAGACCAGGTCGTGGTCTTCAGACTCCGCACTGGCCACAAAAGACTGAAGATAGGTAAAACCTTGAAGATAGGCTGGGGACAGTCAAAGGCTAAGGAGGGCATCCCTACAGAAACGCCTGTTGAAATCGGATGCACTGAGCCACAGGCTTAACAAAATAAAACAGTGCAACGTAAATATCGTTGTAAACAGCGTACGATGAAGAAGACGAAGAAATCAGGTGTCCCCAAACTTCAGCTGAAACCGGATATGTCTGTGCGAAAGTTGAGAATATCAAAGTATCACAGCAAACTGCGTCAAAATGTCCTTTTCATGGCAAACAACGAATAATAATAATAATAATAAGAAGAAGAAGAAGAAGAAGAAGACGAAGAAGAAGAAGAAAAATTAGTAGATGGAGAAGAAGAAGAAGAATGAGGAGGATGCGTTAAAATTCATAGATGCGATATAATTCACGGGTGAAATTTAATTCAAGGATGATATATAATTCACGGATGAAATATAATTCACGGATGATATATAATTCACGGATGGTATATAATTCACGGATGATATATAATTCACGGAGGATATATAATTCACGGATGGGATATAATTCACGGATGATATATAATTCAAGGATGATATATAATTCAACGACGAGATCAAATTCACGGATGTAATATAATTCACAGATGATATATAATTCAAGGTTAATTTTTAATTCAAGGATGATATTTAAGTCATGGATATGATATAATGCAAGCATGTGATTTAATTCACTGATGTGATATAATTCACTGCGATATATTATATATGAATACAATTGCAAAATACATCGACTTTATTTTTGTATGAAATAAAAGTTTTATATAACAATTTCTTTTAACCCACTCAAGCCCCCAGACTTAAGCTTACTAAGTAAAGTAAAGTAAAGTAAAGTAAAGTAAAGTAACGTAAAGTAAAGTAAAGTAAAGTAACGTAAAGTAAAGTAACCCATAGCATTACTGCCGTAGGGGTGTGAGATTTTAGGGATCTAACATTTCAAAGGCTTGGCTGTGCCGGTACCCATTTAAGGCTGGATCGACCCCGGTGCCGTTGCAGTCTGAAAAAAAAACACATTTCCACCTCAACTAGGACCACTCAGATGCGAAGCCAGCTCGCTAACTGCTGCACCACACGGCTCCCAAAACTTACTGAGCCTAAAAAATAATCGAGAACTGAATTCTCCACAAAAAAAATTGTTGAGGAAAAAGAATCGTAAAAATTCCGTGGATAAAGAAAGTGACAAAGAAAGCCATAATAGAAGACCTGAATGTTGAAGAAAACTTTGCGTTGAAAATTTGTTCGGCTACGTCAAACGTCATGCCGGACTGGAAAGAACGGTCATGGAGAGCCCAGTTCCTGGAAGGCGACGCAGTGGTTGACCAAAGCTGGATACAAGGTCTAAAGGAAACTCTAAACAATAACTAGGAGCAGGCGGGAAGATTGACTGCAGAACCAGATTCATATTGGTTGGCTGTGATGAGAGCAACGTTCTACAAAGGTCATGCTGCATGATGATGATGATGAACAAGGTCGTTCTAATTCGTTTCTTGTTATCTACTAGGTCAGAATGGATGAACTCCTATAGTCTTTTATTTATTTGGTCCAAAGGAAACACTGGCTAACAATAATGAATAGTCAGTGTCAGGAATAAGATATATACGAGGCGTGTTCAAATGAAACCGGACCTAACTGCACCAAGTGAAAATATGTACGATGCGCATGATGATGTCACTTCTCATGTAAACAGCACATACCAACCGTCAAGTTTGCAACATTTCATTATCCTCCGACTAATAGTTTCACAGCAGACCGTTGAAAACATGGTGGATGTGATACGAAATCCTTCTAGTTGATCAGCGAGCAGTGATTCGGTTTCTGATGACAGCTGAAAGATGTCGACCAGTTGACATTCATCGCAGAATGCAGGCAGTGTATTGTAACAAAAATGTGTCGAAGAAAACAGCGAAGAACTGGACAACGATGTTTAAAGAAGGACGTGAGTTAACGAAAGATCTTCCGAGACCAGGTCAGGCGCATATTGTTGCGTCAGAAGATGCCATCGCCAAAATTGATGCAGCAATTTCAGGTGGAGCTTACGTTCGCCACACTTTTTTCGCCATACACTGCCTGCATTCTGCGATGAATGTCAACTGGTCGACATACTTCTGCTGTTAGAAACCGAATCACCGCTCGCTGATCAACCCTGGACAGATTCTGTATCACACCCGCCACGATTTCAACGTTCTGTTGAGGAAACTATGAGTCGGAGGATTTTGAAATTTTGCAAACTTGACGGTTGGTATGTGGTATTTACATCAGAAGTGACGCCATTATGCGCAGCATCGTACGTATGTTCACTTGGAACAGCTAGGTCCGGTTTCATTTGAACATGCCTCGTAAATTTAGCTAATGGTGACGTTTCCCTGTAGACTTGCCAGGAGACAAGGCAACCTATTTGTACTGTTAAGTGGCCATGGGGTGAACGCATGGGACGAGGCCGCTACGAGATAGGAGCATGTTGTTGAGCCTTTATCTCTGACAACTTACTGTAAACTCAACCCCAGTGACAACAGCTCGGCCAAGTTAGACCAGGGGCGTGTCTCGAAGAAATGAGGGGGTGAGGAGGGGGGGGGGGGGGGGTCTGCACTTCTAATCCTGCTTCTTCTTCTTCGCTCTCAATCTCCCACTACCAAGCCCTGAAAAGAATTTGTGTTGCTCGGAGAACGGAATGCGTTGTGTCGTAGTTAACAGCTTAGCTGCGATATTTGCACCTGTCGGTCTCACACATCCGACTTCAGCAGGCATTTCTGAGTACCGGGTTAGCCTTCCGTCTTCGATTCCTTCTTCTTAGCCAGTCTTCTTTATTGCAGCTTGTTATTCGGGATCACCGCTTGGAGGTGTAGAAGGGGCTTGGCAGCTCTGGTTCGCTGGCCCTGAGGCTTTTAGTCAGCTTTGGGCTCTCACCGCTGCAGCTCATGCGCTGCTCAGCATCTTGATCCCAGAGCATGCTCGGCCACACACTCTGCTAGGAGACCAGCGACAACTTGTCTTTTAAAGCCAAATTCCAGACGTGTAGTATTTTCATTTGGTTAACGTCATTCACACGACTTGCTTTCAAACATGGCGTAGTTGAGCCGGTAATGTGCCTTATTTAGTTGATGACCTGTATGCTCTGGTTCCCATTTGTTCCTGTATCTACGCCTGGTAAACCTCTTAGCCTCTTTATAAGTTATACATCCATCAGGTTGAGGTAGCTTTCCACCTTCTATTGACAGTCCGTCAGCCACTTCATTGCCACCATTATTACAAGTATTGAATCCACGGTGTCACAACTCTCTTGAACCAGTGATACAGTTTACAGAGTATCGCTCTTAGTTCCTCTAGGCTCTGTATTTTTCTGACAACCTAGTGCTACAGCAGGGAGTCTGTGAAGAGTACCACTTGTTTATGTGTTCTCATCCGTCATTAGAATTTTTGCTGCCGTTTTCGAGACGTCGACTCGGAAAAAAACCCACTGGGCTGGTCATGTTGTGCGCATGCCAGATAACAGATGGACACTCAGAACCACGTTTTGGTGGCCATATGGTTATACACGACCACGCGTCCGTCCACTCATACGATGGCGAGACGGTTTGATGAGAGACTTAGGTCTGAAACGGTAGGACACGGCGAAAGATCGGACTGCATACAAGACATTGTTGGCTACTTCGCATACGGCACACCCACCGGACTGAAGTCAAGGATATTGAATTGTATTGTATTGTATTGTATTATATTGTAGTATATTTTATTGTATTGTATTATATTTTATTGTTTTGAATTGAATTATATTGTATTGTATTATAGTTTATTGTATTGAAATACATTGTATTGTATTATATTTTATTGTATTGTATTGTATTATATTATATTTTATTGTTTTGTATTGTATTGTATTGTTATGTATTGTATTGTTTTGTATGGTATGGTATTGTTTTGTTTTGTATTGTATTGTTTTGTATTGTATGTATTGAATTATATTGGGGGTCAAGATGCTGAGCAGCACATGAGCTGCAGTGGTCAGCGACCCATAGCTGACTGCTAGCGTCAGGGCCTGCGAACCATAGCTACCAAGACCCTTCTCCACCTCCACGCGCTGATCCTGGATAACAGGCTGCAGCAGGGCAGACTGGCTAAGGAGAAGGGATAGAAGAGGGAATGCTAACCCGCAACTAAAAAAATGCTTGCTGAAGTCGGATGTGTTGGACCTAAAGGTGCAAATATCGCAGCCAAGCTGTAAACTTCGACATGGCGCATTCCGTTCTCTGGACTACATTCTGCTACTTAAGCCCTTTCTGGGTTTGGTGGTGGGAGATTGAGAACGAACGAAGAAGAAGTAGAAGAAGAATTATATTGTATTGTATTATATTTTATTGTATTTTATTTTATTGTATTGATGTTATTGTGTTTTATTGTATTGTATTGTATTGTATTGTATTGTATTGTTTTGTCTTGTATTGTATTGTTTTGTTTTGTATTGTATATTCAAAGCCTCTGACTGTGAAGTTACTTGATAATAGTCTGCTCCCCAATAGTAGCTCCCTTTGCGTACTTTTTCAGGACTCAGAAATATTCCTCTACATCCATTCTCTGTTACATGTGTAGATTGAGAATAGTACCACTGCCACACTGGAGAATGTTGTTCTGTTTAGCTCCATTGAGGTAGAAGATTGGATGTGTTCACACACACTGTGTAGTAATAATACTAATAGCGATTCATCGTGAGCGAAGATGCGTCTGCGCCAGACATGCGTATTTACATGTGCAAGCATATGACTGGACAGTTCGAACCTAGCTAGACAAACTCCACAACACGTGAGTTAAACATGGACAGCGGTAGTCATTGGACCGTCTTGCATTCTGTCCTTCAGTGCAGCTCGCTTTTTTGCGCCGTATCGATGACTCTCTACCCGATGATGCGAACACCTGGTGTGTTAGCAGTGCGCAAAGTTGAGCGGTTCGGTTCAATCAGTCTTTTGTAGGCTACATCAGTGAGAAAACTGTTCGGATACACTTTCAGAATCTTGGTATGGTTTTTTTTCTTCCCCCAAGCCCAGCAGTGGCGTGTCTTGATCTCACCGAAGAAAAGATGCTTAGAGATGCACTCATCAGCCATTCTTCTTCTTCTTCTTCTTCTTCTTCTTCTTCTTCTTCGTCTTCTTTTTCTTCTTCAACTTCTTACGCTGTCGGACATCAACTTGAATTTGTTCGAAGAAATCAGCGGTCATCCTGAGGATGTCGACACTGCCATATAGCTTTTCTAGTGTTGGCACTGGTGATGGCCACATGTGCTTTCTCTGGTCCTCGTATGTCGGGGAATTTTACAGCAGATGTTCAGGGGTCATTTTCCCTGTACCACAGGTGCATTCGTCAGTAGCACCTATCATCAGTTTATTGAATAGATGGTACCTCAGTCTGTTGTGGCCTGTGCGGAGTCTGAAGACCACCACCTGCTCTCTTCTGTTCAACTGGTAATACGCATCATTTTTTTGTGTAGCCAGTATGTTATGTTTCCCATTTGGCCATGTATCTGGCCCTAATAAACCTTTTAAACTCTTCGTAGGTCACAATAGAATCTGGTTGTGGTAACCTTGCACTATCTTTTGCCAGTCGGTCTGCCTCCTCGTTGCCTTGAATGTTACAGTGGGATGGAACCCACTCTACCATTACCCTTTTTAGTGTGGACTGCTGGCATAGTTGACAGAGTACTGCTCTTAAGTCACTAAGTTCTGTATCAGCGATTCGAACAACTAGTTAATCTGAGCAAAGACACTCATAACACGGTCCCGGAGGACGGAATGGAGAGACCAGCATAAAGATTGCAAGCCAGAAAATGGCAACACAAACAATCTTAGCAGATATGGACAAAGATCTTCATACCCAGAGCGTGACATCGCAGACTCAAGGAATAGAATGGGTCTTAAAGACACTGCCACATGCGATTGCGGAGCACCCAAGCAAACACCAGAAAATGTCTTGCAGGACTGCCAGACTCACCAAAGGTGAAAGCGACCGTGCTTGAAAAGGTATAGGGACCCGCGGAGACCTGAAACGCACAGGCTAGAAACATAACATCAGTTCATCAAAGAAGAAGACGAAGAAGAAGAAGAAGAAGAAGAAGAAGAAAAAGAAGAAGAAGAAGAAGAAGAAGACGAAGAAGAAGAAGAAGAAGAAGTTCATTCAAATAATGAGTTTATTTTTTTTAAATTTTCCGTTCGCCTTTTTTCTATAATCCCCAAAGCGGTGTGCGTTGCACTGTTGTTTTTGTTTTGCGCCTGACGGCCCATTGCATCCGACTTCAGCATTCATTTTATATAAGGGTCTGCTTCCTCCTGCATTTTCTAAGGGTTTGCTTCCCCGGGGTAACGGTCGATGCTGTTATGGGAATCGAAACCAGCACGGGATCAAGACGCTAAGCAGCGCGTGAGCTGCAGCGATCAGCGACCCACAGCTGACTGCTAGCGTCAGGGCCAGCGAACCAAAGCTGCCAAGACACTTCTACACCTCCACGTGGTGATCCTGGATAACAGGCTGCATCAGGGCAGACTGACTAAGGAGAAGGGATCGAAGAGGGAATGCTAACCCGGTACTCAAAAAATGCTTGCTGAAGTCGGATGTATTGGCCGAAAGGTGCAAATATCGCAGTCAAGCTGTAAACTACGACACAACGCATTCCGTTCTCTGGACTACACTCTGCTGCTAAAGTCCTTTCAGGGTTTGGTAGTGGGAGATTGAGAACGAACGAAGAAGAAAAAGAAGAAGAAGAAGAACCAAGCACCTTCTGCTTGTGAGACGTGTCACTTAACTACTAGCCCACCCGAGAGCTTATCCCTGTTGAGGCCTTGAGACTTTGACACTGGATCCTGCCAGCCGATCCTGGGCAGCCTGCCGAGACAGCTGGAAACATTTGAGTTTCCTGACATGTCCACGATAATGTGTGTGTATGATATGAACAAGGCTAGCACTTCTGTCACCCTGCTTCCCCTTACACTGCGGCTACGCCACTGCTCAAGCTATGTATCCTATCGAATCTCCAGAAATCGGGTCACAAGGTAATATGCCTATATATGCATTTTAGCAATGCCATGGAAGAGGATGTTGGCTTGTTTATCAGTTGTTTGGTTTATCAGCGCCTGAAGCATTGTTTCATGGCCTTGGCTCACACAGAGAGCTGTCGGTTCGAACATGGAAACCATTACAGCTGGAGACTGCTGGTTTGATTGTAGCACATCCATTCCATGGCTGATGTGTCCATCGCGCTTCTGGTGAATTTGGTCGTTTTGGAGGGCCGGAATATAGTAGAGCAGGGTTGGGAAAACTGGGGCCTCAAGCCGATATTCTTCTTCTTCTTCTCCTTCTTCTTCTTCTTCTTCTTCTTCTTCTTCTTCTTCTTCTTCTTCTTCTTCTTCTTCTCCTTCTTCTTCTTCTTCTTTTCCTCCTCCTTCTTCTTCTTCTTCTTCTTCTTCTTCTTTTCCTCCTTCTTCTTCTTCTTCTTCTTCTTCTTCTTCTTCTCCTTCTTCTTCTTCTTCTTCTTCTTCTTCTTCTTCTCCTTCTTCTTCTTCTTCTTCTTTTCCTCCTCCTTCTTCTTCTTCTTCTTCTTCTTCTTCTTCTTCTTCTTCTTCTTCTTCTTCTTCTTCTTCTTCTTCTTCTTCTCTTCTTCTTCTTTTCCTCCTTCCTTTTCTTCTTCTTCTTCTTCTTCTTCTCTTCTTCTTCTTTTCCTCCTTCTTATTCTTCTTCTTCTTCTTCTTCTTCTTCTTCTTCTTCTTCTTTTTCTTCTTCTCTTCTTCTTCTTCTTCTTTTCCTCCTTCTTCTTCTTTTTCTTTTCTTCTTCCTGTTCTTCTTCTTCTTTTCCTCCTTCTTCTTCTTCTTCTTCTTTTCTTCTTCTTCTTCTTCTTTTCCTCCTTCTTATTCTTCTTCTTTTCTTCTTCCTCTTCTTCTTTCTCCTCTTCTTCTCTTCGTCTTTTTCTTGTTTTTTCCTTTTTCCATCTTCTTCTTCTTCTTCTCCTTCTTCATCGTCTTCTTCTTCTGCTTCTTCTTCTGCTTCTTCTTCTACTACTTCTCTTCTTCTTTTACGTTTTCCTTCTTTTTCTTCGTCATCTTCTTCTTCTTCTTCTTCTTCTTCTTTATCGTCTTCTTAATATTTTTCTTCTTTTTCTACCTCTTCTTCTACTTTTTCTTCTTCTTCTTGTTCTTCTGCTTCTCCTTCTTCTTCTACTTCTTCGTTCGTTTATTCTCAATTTCTCGCTAAAAAATACTGAAGGGCTTGCAATTAAAAAGACTGTAGTCAGGAAACGCAATGCTTTGTGTCGTAGTTTACAGCGTGACTGCGATATTTGCACCTTTCAGTCAGACACATCCGACTTCTGCAAGCATTTTTGCGTAACAGTTTAATGTACCATCTTCGATCCCTTTTCCTTAGCCAGTCTGCTCTTTTCCAGCCTGTTATCAATGATCAGCACGTGGAGATGAAAAATGGTCTTGGCAGGTCTGTTTCGCTGACCCTGAGGCTAGCAGTCAGCTTTTGGTTGTTGACCCTGTGGCTAGCAGTCAGCTTTTGGTCGCTGACCCTGTGGCTAGCAGTCAGCTTTGGGTCGCTGACCCTGAGGCTAGCAGTCAGCCTTGGGTCGCTGACCCTGAGGCTAGCAGTCAGCTTTTGGTCGCTGACCATGAGGCTAGCAGTCAGCTTTGGGTCGCTTACCCATAGGCTAGCAATCAGCTTTGGGTCGCTGTGTAGCAGATCCCACTTTTGCCCTAGGGTTATTCTAACTTAGAACATTATCACACTCATCCACATCATTCCTGACCACACACTGCAAATAATAAAGCACACAGCAGATGGCATATTTATTATATAATACTCATACCAGAAAAATGAGTAGTGAAATTACAAACACAATACAATACATATGATCTTAACTAAGTATTTCTATATTATATATATGTTAATATATGTTAAAATATACATTAACTAAAACGGAAATTTTAAGCATTAGCTATTGATGGAATTCCCAACTATCTAAAACTGAGGCCTATTGCCTTACTCCCATCACACACACACACATCTCTTTAACTGCATCCTTAACACACCTTATCAAAAACTTCCTCACTCAAATCCCCTCAGGCGGGCGATCTGGACATACCTCGTTCACAATGTGCCCTGCTTACAACCTACGTTCAAATTATCTATTAATACAAAACTCACACACCTATTTGAGCGATCCTGTTCTATCACTAACATTCGTCCAACAGTCTTTCAATCGCTCCTCTATCGAAGTCGGTGAGTTAAACCAGACTCCTATCTACATTCACCCTCATTCGCTCTCCTCTCCATTCAGCCTCTCTCATCCAGCCTCTTTCATCCAGCTTCTCTCATCCAGCCTGTCTGAGCTAAACTTTGTCTCGTGTTATATACACTAAAGCAGTACCAAAGCTGACCAATGGATCTCAGGGGGATGGCTCTACTCAGTCTTATTGGAACGAAATACTTTGCACACCTGTTACTCATCTATAGCAGCTAGCTCCGCTAACATCTCGTCTATCACTCATTCTCCTCCTACCCAAATCGGAACGCCAGTGGTCAGCTCCTACCTGTCCACATTCTTTGACCCAACTCTGTTTTCCTTTGTTGGGACGGTGAGTGACCTTGACACGCTTTCAGGTAGCTTTAAGCTTTAACATGTTCTGGTACCTTTGTTATCAGCAACCACATCATCCCTGTCCTAAACTCTCTTGGCGGGAACTGTTACAGCTGACCCTGGCGCTAGAAACCAGCTTTGGGTGACTGACCCTAACTCTAACAACCAGCTTTGGGTCGCGGACCCTAACTCTCACAACCAGCTTTTGGCCACTGACCCTAACTCAAACAACCAGCTTTTGGTCACTGACCCTAACTCTAACAACCAGCTTTGGGTCGCCGGCCCTAACTCTAACAACCAGGCTTTTGTCATTGACCCTAACTCTAACAACCAGCTTTGGGTCACTGACCCTAACTTTAACAACCAGCTTTGAGTCATTGACCCTAACTTTAACAACCAGCTTTGGGTCACTGACCCTAACTCTAACAACCAGCTTTGGGTGGCTGACCCTAACTCTAACTAACAACCAGCTTTGGGTCACTGACCCTAACTTCAACCAGCTTTGGGTCGCTGACCGCTACATGAACTCCTCGGCACCTAGATCCCACCCACTGCAATGAACGTGACTCGGATTGTACAACAGACTTATAAAGTACAATCAAATACAATATATTGCCGGTACCTACAAGGAAAACAACAAACATTAACACCATAACCTGCCAGGCATGCCATAATAGGGGACTAAAGAGGGTTGGGCATGAGGCTAGCATCGATCCTGCATAATCTGTAAGTTACAAAAATTTCATGAAAAACTGACAGGTAAAAATATGATGACCTGATGTGTAAGTGTTAAAGACCTATGCCCCATTGAGAACTGTACAGGTTTCGATTGAGTTAATAAAATTTAACGTTTGACCTATATTCTTAGATAAATGGAACACTTTGTATGGCACTATACAATATTTATTAAACACGTACAGATATCATTACATGACATTGGGCCGTAGGGCGAACTCCTGGATTCTGCTAGATTTGTTACAACCACATATCTCTCCCCCCCCCCCTTCCCCCCCCCCCCCCCCCCCGCCAAATGTTAAGTGACAGACGGTGATGATGATGCTGAGGCATGTTTTTAAAATCGACTAAGTAGTATCGTGCGTGCAGCTGGCAGGATTTGACGTTAAACACAGCGCAATTGTTCTGTACAAATAAAGGTAAATTTGTGCCTAGTGTAAATTTCTTAACATAAATTGCATGACTGTAGTCCGACCATGCTGACTGGTGACAGATATGACTGACTGGTAGGCCACCCTAAAATGTGTCAAGCCCTGACTATAGGGATCAAATCACCAGATAATAGCTATTCACCGTGCTGAATCGCTCATCGAAGATTTTCGAAGACGATATACAAGAGGATTTACAGCAACACCTGACATGTCACAGCCGGCCTAGAGTATGACAAGCGGATCAGATGTGATAAGACTGAAAATATGACACCCAAACGTCAACCAACAGAGATCAGTGTATACTCTGGTGTCCCTCATTCTGAAGTCGGATGCACTGACCCGACAGGCGCAAAATAAAAACCACAGTGCAACGCACAACGCCTTGTGGATTATAGAAATAAGGCGAACGCAAAAATAAAAAGAAACAACTAAACTCTGGTGGCAAAACCTTAATCAGGTACGGGAATGTACGTACCTGAGAAATGTTCTCGCTGACGACGCCAGACTGGACAGAGAGATAACAAATAGAATTTTGTCAATGCCCCCGTCACCGCCATTTGCTGAAACGAGTAATAATTCTCCACTTATGGCTACTTACTGTACTACACAGTTGTTAAGAAACTTATAACAGCCAGTGGTCTCGAGGTAGTGCGTCCGCTTCGGGTGCCGCAGGTCGCGGGTTCGAATCTGCGTGAAGATCGGGATATTTTTCACGTGGATCTTCTGGTAAAAATTCCCCTGATCTCTGGGTAGTGAGATCGGACTCCCGTGTACATTGTCGAGCACGTTAAAAATCCCTTGGCAGTTGGAAATTGAAAAGAGTCAGCTTAATGGCCGCTGCCCGGACAAATTTAAATTAAAAATCTACCCAAGTTATTTGTACCTTCCCCCGGGTGGTTTGTTAAGAGCAGCTATAGATGGCGCCTAACTGGCTGCGGGTCTACTTAGATCTAGTGTTTGAGTCTATTAAGATGGACTTTCAAATCGATTAAACCGCCCTCCAAGAAACTGGTTGTATGCAGACTCTGTATTGCCTTCTAAACCAGTATAAAGACGTTAATATGGTGAGCAGTACACGAGTTGCAGCCATCAGCGAACCAAAGCCAACTGGTAGCGTCAGGGCCAGCGACCCAGATCTGCCAAGAGCCTTCTTCACCTCCACGTGGTGATCCAGGAAAAGAGTCCACAACATGACAGACTGGCTAAGGAGAAGGGATCGAAGAAGGAAGGCTAACCCAGTACCCAAAAAGTTAAGTTGAATTACATGACCTTCCGAGAAGGAAGCAATTTCAGCCATGCTAACATTTGAGGTGTGACATGTGGTTTCATCTTCCAGAAAGTAGCCCCCCCCCCCCTTCCTCGTACGTAGTTCCTCGTCGTCCAATTAGATCACAGAATGCCCGTGTCAAATTTGATAGAATTACGTTCATTGGTCTAAAAGTTGTAAGGGAAAATCAGTGGGCCGTCATCGAATTGGGCACTTTGCATAATAGTAAATATTGCAACTTTTGAATGACCTGTCAGAGATCTGTCAAAATATGGCAGATTATCTCGTCGTTCTAGCAGCGGATGTGTAAACAATTTGGTACTTGTGTCTTAAATCACCCCAAACAAAATGCATATCTATTTTTAGCACCGAATTTGAAATAGTGATGCCACAGAATAGTCCACATTTTTAACTATTGGGGGTGGCAAATTTCTGCGAGAATAGACGAGAATTTCTGCTCCCGTTTCTTTCTGCCGTCTTTGTTGAATTTCTTGAACCTGTCAGCGTTGGTCTATGATATGGAGAGTAGCATCCAGTTCCTACAGCAGCGTGACATTACCCATGCTGTCAGACGATGTAATAACAACCATGTTATCTAACCTTAGTTCTAGCCATAGCCCTATCCTAACCATAATCCTAACCCAAACTCTAACCATAACATTAATCCTAACCCTGACCTTAATCCTAACGATAACCTTAATCCTAACGATAACCTTAATCCTAACGATAACCTTAATCCTAACTATAACCTTAATCCTAATGATAACCTTAATACTAACCCTAACTATAACAACAACAATAACACTAACCCTAAACCTACCCTAACCCTAAACCTAACCATAACTATAACCACAACAATAACCCTAACCCTAAATCTAATCATATCCAAAACTCTAACCATAACCCTAATCCTAATCCATACTCTAACCATAATCCTAATCCTAACTCTAACCTTTAACCTAACCCTAAGCCTAACTATAACCACAACAATAACCCTAACCCTAAACTTAACCTTAACCCTAACTATAACCACAACAATAACCCTAAACGTAACCTTCACCCTACATATAATCACAATAATAACCCTAACTCTAACCCTAACTATAACCAGAACAATAACCCTAACCCTAACTATAACCACAACCCGAACCCTAATTATAACTACAACAATATCCCTAACCCTAAACCTAACCCTAACCCTAACACTAACCCTAACCCTAAACCTAACCCTAACCCTAACCCTAAAACTAACCCTAACCCTAACTATAACCACAACCTTAACCCTAATTATAACCACAACAATAACCCTAACCCTAAACCTAACCCTTCACATAAGTGAATATAACCAGCTTTTCTACACTTCTATCTTTCTCAAAGTCTTTACTTATTTATTTAACATCAAATGCTACCGACCTGTCCTCCCCTTAACCCGAAATGGAATGTCCCCTGACGTACGATGGGAACCCAGGGAACTCTGGAACTCTATTTGGGGTGAATTAAGACACAAGTACCCACAATTTCAGCTCCATAGACAATGGGGAATTTAGTATATATCTAGATCAACAAGCCGCTGTCCGAGTATCTGGGCAAACATCAGATTGGTTCGCAGTACGAAAGGGAGTAAGACAGGGATGTATCCTCTCACCTTATCTAAACAACATCTATGCGGAATGTATAATGAGAAATGTTCAAGAAGACGAGAACATTGACAGTTTCGACCCATTTGCGAGCGGAGGTTACGAGATTTCAGAGGTACGAGATTCCAGAGTTACGAGATTCCAGAGTTAAAAGATTCTTAAGTTACGAGATTCCAGAGTTACAATATTTCAGAGAGTTACGACATTCCAGAGTTTCGAGATTCCACAGTTATAAGATTCCAGAGTTACGAGATTACAGAGTTATAAGATTTCAGATAGTTACGAGATTCCAGAGTTGCGAGATTCCAGAGTTACAAGATTCCAGAGTTACGAGATTCCAGAGTTACAAGATTCCAGAATTATGAGTTTCCAGAGTTACGAGATTCCAGAGTTACGAGTTTCCAGAGTTATGAGATTCCAGAATTACCAGATTCCAGAGTTACAAGATTCCAGAATTAACAGATTCTAGAGTTACGAGATTCTAGAGTTACGATACGCAGACTGTACAGTGATACTATCAAGAAGTGCAGAAGGGTTAGAGCAGCTAATTTCAGCTGTAAATGGTCACAGTAAAGATCAAAACCTGTTTATAAACATAAATAAAACAAAGATAATGACCACCGACAAAACACAATGTCAGGATAAATTTACAGTGGGTGGTGAGGAAATAGATCAGGTCACACATTTTGAATATCTGAATTCAGAAAATACCGACTGCTCGAAAGCAATCAGAAGAAGACTAGCCCTAACAATGCAGAGACTGAACAGCCTGAAGAGGTTAGAGCACCAACAAAACGACAAAAATAAGTCGTGCGAGCCTGTGTTTTTCCTGTGGCAGATTATGGCTGCGAATCATGGACGATTACCAAAACTTATAGACAAAGAATCGAATCTTACGACTTAAAATGTTACAGAAGGATCCTCAAAATACCCTGAACAGAAAAAAAGACAAATAAAGATATTCGGCAAGAGTTGAGCATAGAGGAGAACTGGTTTATCAATTCCATTTTGGCCAGAAAATGTAAATATGTTGGTCACATCAAGAGACACAACGGTCTCGAGAGAACAGTGACGGAAAGTATGACGCCAGGCAAAAGAGACAGAGGTAGACCAATAAGATCATTGCACCAAGATATCCAGGAATATGCCTGGGTATGACTGGCGGAGGCTGGAGTTTTGGCAAAAGAAAAAGTTTATTTCAGACAAACTATGATGGGAGCGACGTTCTATAAAGGACATGCTTCATGATGATGATGATGATGAGTTAAAATGTAAAAAATAGACGTCCACACAAACGCACAACGGCCATCTCAAGTTAAATAAAATGTTTTGAAAAGAAAACATGAAGACAATGCGAATCTGAACCTAAGAAACGTATCTTCGGACTCATTTATTTTTAGATCAGAGCGCGAGCCTGGGATATTGTGCACGAAGCGCACGCAGTGAGTTCTGACACTTGCGCGTAACTATCTAAAGATATAAGATGGCTGAAAGGTCTACCGTGCTGTTTTATAAATGTTTCTGCCTTACATTCTCTCTCTCCACTTTTTCTCGGTTAGATTAAAAGGTACATCTTTTAGCTTGCATTTTCCCGCCTTCAGGATTCCTTTTATCATTTTCCAGCCAGAAGAGATGGCGAAGTCTCCACATATCCAATGCTGCATTTAATTTACCAGCGGGATCAAGATGCTGAGCAGCGCATGAGCTGCAGTGGTCAGCGGCCTATAACTGACTGCTAGCGCCAGGGCCATGGAAAAAGAGCTGCCAAGACCCTTCTACACCTCCACGCGATGATCCTGGATAACAGGCTGCAGCAGGGCAGACTGGATAAGGAGAAGGGATCGAAGAGGGAATGTTAATCCGGTACTCAAAAAATGCTTGCTGAAGTCGGATATGTTGGACCGAAAGGTGCAAATATCGCCTTCAATCTGTAAACTACGACACAACGCATTCCGTTCTCTAGACTACATTCTGCTACTTAAGCCCTTTTAGGGTTTGGTAGCGGGAGATTGAGAACGAACGAAGCCAAGCCAAACCAATTTACCAGCATTTATGGAATCATACATTCATTTTTTTGTAATGCGGATTCAGTAATAATATTTTTTTCATTGTAAGGTTGCTAGTTCCATGCACCACTCTCTTTAGTTGTCTCCTACGACATTTCGGGATGGAAACAATGATTATATTGTGTTTAACAACTTCGTCGTCCCGTCAAGTCAGTTGACTGAGAAGATGTTTATTGTCTGATTTACAATAGAATCGTACAATCCAGGGTGGGTCTCAACAGCTGTCAGCGATCTTTCGATAATGATATTTTACTGTTCGTCGTTCGTTCTCTAACTCCCGCTACTAAGCTCTGAAAAGGGCTTTGCAGGGGACAGGATTTAGTCCGGAGAACGGAATACGTTTTGTTGTAGTTTAACACTTCACTGCGAAGTTTGCACTTTTCGGTCCTTCTTCTTCTTCTTCTTCTGCGTACGCAGTCAGACAGTAACCATTATTTTTTCGAAAAAAGCGGCGGTCATCCTGAGGCTGTCGCCACTGCCATAGAGCTTGTCTTGCAGTTCCACTGGTGATGGCCACATCTGCTCTCTCTGATCCTCGTATGTCGGGCAGTTCTGCAGCAGATGTTCAGCGGTCATTTTACCAGTACCGCACAGGCATTCGTCGGTACACCCTATCTTCAATTTGTTGAATAGGTGGTACCTCAGTCTATTGTGGCCAGTGCGAAGTCTGAAGACAACGACCTGCTCTCTTCGGTTCAATTTGTAATAGGCATCGTTTTTGGTGTAACCAGTATGTTCGGTTTCCCATTTGGTCATGTATCTGGCTTTGATAAGCCGTTTTGACTCTTCGTACGTCATACTGGTATCTGTTTGTGGTAGTCTTGCACCTTCTTTTGCCAGTCTGTCTGCCTCCTCGTTGCCTTGGATGTTGCAGTGTGATGGGACCCACTGTACCACTACCCTTTTTGGTGCGGACTGCTGGCACAGTTTGCAGAGTGCTGCTCTTAAGTCATTAAGCTCAGTGTTTTTCTGGCTTTTTAGCGCTGTGACTACGGCGAGAGCATCTGTAAGCAGGACTATATGGCTTTCATTTTCACTGTGTGTCACCATTTCTTCCACTGCCGCCCTCAGTGCCTCTGCCTCCGCTCTGAAATTGCTTGTGTACTTACCAGTAGCGAATGACAGTGTTATTTTTCTGCCATTTGGTAGGTTCAGGAATGCTCCTGCCCCTCCGTTCTGTGTTGTGTTTGTTACAGAACCGTCGGTGTATGCGTGGGTCCAGTCCATGCTTGGGTAGCTTTTCGTTATGAAGCTTAGGGTAGTATCTCTCCTTTCTTTTTCAGTCTGGCAGTTTTTGTTTGCAATACCTGGTATATTTTCTACCACCTCTGGAAATATATCCTGCCTCCAGGTAGGTTTTCGTACAGTAGTGATGGGTTTTGGTGTTGTTAGTGCGTTTATGGGATCTTCGTGCATCTTTGCTTTGGCTATTTCTGCAAAGTTTCTCCGCTTTAGTTTCCCATTTCCCAAATTGTTTAGTCTCTGGTGCATTGGATGGTCGGTCAGTCTTCGGAGTTTCTCTGACTGCAGCTGGGCTCTGCAGTCTCTTCTATCGGTCATGGATTGCAGTTTTGTAATCTTCTCAAGTTCTACAATTGGCGTTGACTTCATGCCACCTGTTATAATTCTCATGGCTTGGTTTTGAAGTTTGTTAACTTTATCGAAGTTCGCCTTCGCTGCTGTTGTCCATGCCGCAATGCCATACTCGAGAACTGGTCTCACTCTTCCAGTGAACAGTTTCTTTAGTATGCACAAGCCAGCAAGTTTCCTCATGATTGCCATTCTTTCTCTGGCTTTCATTCGGTTTCTCTCAATCTGACTTTTCCATGTCATGCGCCGATCAAATGTGACTCCCAGATAGGTTGGGTTGTCGTTTGGCTGCAGGAATTTGCCATTTAGACTTAATTTGGTACTTTGGGGTTTTAATGAAAGCGAGAATATTGTGCACGTGGTTTTCTCCTCGTTTATTTTGACCAGCCATGAGTTCGCCCACTCTTCCAGCGATGTTAGGGCCGTCTGCATCCTATTTCTTGCTATGGTGAGATTCTTTTCAGAGGTCCACATAGCCAGATCGTCTGCAAACATTGAGCTATGGACTCTTCTTGGTATATTCTCTGTAATATCGTTTATATATACCAGGAAGAGTGTGGGTGACAGTACTCCCCCTTGGGGTACTCCCTGCTCGAGTGTCACCGTTTTGCTCATCTGCCCTTGTACTTGGACTCTGGCCGTTCTTTGTTTGAGGTAGTGGTTGATCCACTTGTAACTTTTCGGTCCAACACATCCGACTTCTGCAGGAATTTTTGGCTACTGAGTTAGCCTTCCTTCTTCGATCCCTTCTCCTTAGCCAGTCTGTCATGTTATAGTCTGTTATCCAGGATCACCACGTGGAAGTAGAGAAGGGTCTACCAGTCGGATTTGGTTCGCTGACCGCTGCAACTCATGTACTGCTCAGTATCTTAAGGTCTTTTTACTGGGTTAGAAGACCCTACATAGTCTGTATACAACCAGTTTCTTGGATGGGGGTTTTAAGCGATGTGCTAGTCCATCTTAATAGACGGAACGACGAGGCTTACATGTGGTCAAGCAAAACACACTGATCAGAGAAAATTAGCCAGGGTCAGGAGAAATATACTGGCCAAGACCCTCACCTGACGGGACGATGAGGCTTACATGTGGTCAAGCAAAACACACTGATCAGAGAAAATTAGCCAGGGTCAGGAGAAATATACTGGCCAAGACCCTCACCTGACGGGACGATGAGGCTTACATGTGGTCAAGCAAAACACACTGATCAGAGAATATTAGCCAGGGTCAGGAGGAATATACTGGCCAAGACTCTCACCTGACGGGACGATGAGGCTTAAATGTGGTCAAGCAAAACACACTGATCAGAGAATATTAGCCAGGGTCAGGAGGAATATACTGGCCAAGACTCTCACCTGACGGGACGATGAGGCTTAAATGTGGTCAAGCAAAACACACTGATCAGAGAATATTAGCCAGGGTCAGGAGGAATATACTGGCCAAGACCCTCACCTGACAGGACGATGAGGCTTACATGTGGTCAAGCAAAACACACTGATCAGAGAATATTAGCCAGGGTCAGGAGGAATATACTGGCCAAGACTCTCACCTGACGGGACGATGAGGCTTACATGTGGTCAAGCAAAACACACTGATCAGAGAAAATTAGCCAGGGTCAGGAGAAATATACTGGCCAAGACCCTCACCTGACGGGACGATGAGGCTTACATGTGGTCAAGCAAAACACACTGATCAGAGAAAATTAGCCAGGGTCAGGAGGAATATACTGGCCAAGACCCTCACCTGACGGGACGATGAGGCTTACATGTGGTCAAGCAAAACACACTGATCAGAGAATATTAGCCAGGGTCAGGAGGAATATACTGGCCAAGACTCTCACCTGACGGGACGATGAGGCTTAAATGTGGTCAAGCAAAACACACTGATCAGAGAATATTAGCCAGGGTCAAGAGGAATATACTGGCCAAGACCCTCACCTGACGGGACGATGAGGCTTACATGTGGTCAAGCAAAACACACTGATCAGAGAATATTAGCCAGGGTCAGGAGGAATATACTGGCCAAGACTCTCACCTGACGGGACGATGAGGCTTAAATGTGGTCAAGCAAAACACACTGATCAGAGAATATTAGCCAGGGTCAGGAGGAATATACTGGCCAAGACTCTCACCTGACGGGACGATGAGGCTTACATGTGGTCAAGCAAAACACACTGATCAGAGAATATTAGCCAGGGTCAGGAGGAATATACTGGCCAAGACCCTCATCTGACGGGACGATGAGGCTTACATGTGGTCAAGCAAAACACACTGATCAGAGAATATTAGCCAGGGTCAGGAGGAATATACTGGCCAAGACTCTCACCTGACGGGACGATGAGGCTTACATGTGGTCAAGCAAAACACACTGATCAGAGAAAATTAGCCAGGGTCAGGAGAAATATACTGGCCAAGACCCTCACCTGACGGGACGATGAGGCTTACATGTGGTCAAGCAAAACACACTGATCAGAGAATATTAGCCAGGGTCAGGAGGAATATACTGGCCAAGACTCTCACCTGACGGGACGATGAGGCTTACATGTGGTCAAGCAAAACACACTGATCAGAGAAAATTAGCCAGGGTCAGGAGGAATATACTGGCCAAGACCCTCACCTGACGGGACGATGAGGCTTACATGTGGTCAAGCAAAACACACTGATCAGAGAAAATTAGCCAGGGTCAGGAGAAATATACTGGCCAAGACTCTCACCTGACGGGACGATGAGGCTTACATGTGGTCAAGCAAAACACACTGATCAGAGAATATTAGCCAGGGTCAGGAGGAATATACTGGCCAAGACCCTCACCTGACGGGACGATGAGGCTTACATGTGGTCAAGCAAAACACACTATTCAGAGAATATTAGCCAGGGTCAGGAGGAATATATTGGCCAAGACGCTCACCTGACGGGACGATGAGGCTTACATGTGGTCAAGCAAAACACACTGATCAGAGAATATTAGCCAGGGTCAGGAGGAATATACTGGCCAAGACTCTCACCTGACGGGACGATGAGGCTTAAATGTGGTCAAGCAAAACACACTGATCAGAGAATATTAGCCAGGGTCAGGAGGAATATACTGGCCAAGACTCTCACCTGACGGGACGATGAGGCTTACATGTGGTCAAGCAAAACACACTGATCAGAGAATATTAGCCAGGGTCAGGAGGAATATACTGGCCAAGACTCTCACCTGACGGGACGATGAGGCTTAAATGTGGTCAAGCAAAACACACTGATCAGAGAATATTAGCCAGGGTCAGGAGGAATATACTGGCCAAGACCCTCACCTGACGGGACGATGAGGCTTACATGTGGTCAAGCAAAACACACTGATCAGAGAATATTAGCCAGGGTCAGGAGGAATATACTGGCCAAGACTCTCACCTGACGGGACGATGAGGCTTAAATGTGGTCAAGCAAAACACACTGATCAGAGAATATTAGCCAGGGTCAGGAGGAATATACTGGCCAAGACTCTCACCTGACGGGACGATGAGGCTTACATGTGGTCAAGCAAAACACACTGATCAGAGAATATTAGCCAGGGTCAGGAGGAATATACTGGCCAAGACCCTCACCTGACGGGACGATGAGGCTTACATGTGGTCAAGCAAAACACACTGATCAGAGAATATTAGCCAGGGTCAGGAGGAATATACTGGCCAAGACTCTCACCTGACGGGACGATGAGGCTTACATGTGGTCAAGCAAAACACACTGATCAGAGAAAATTAGCCAGGGTCAGGAGAAATATACTGGCCAAGACCCTCACCTGACGGGACGATGAGGCTTACATGTGGTCAAGCAAAACACACTGATCAGAGAATATTAGCCAGGGTCAGGAGGAATATACTGGCCAAGACTCTCACCTGACGGGACGATGAGGCTTACATGTGGTCAAGCAAAACACACTGATCAGAGAAAATTAGCCAGGGTCAGGAGAAATATACTGGCCAAGACCCTCACCTGACGGGACGATGAGGCTTACATGTGGTCAAGCAAAACACACTGATCAGAGAATATTAGCCAGGGTCAGGAGGAATATACTGGCCAAGACTCTCACCTGACGGGACGATGAGGCTTAAATGTGGTCAAGCAAAACACACTGATCAGAGAATATTAGCCAGGGTCAGGAGGAATATACTGGCCAAGACCCTCACCTGACAGGACGATGAGGCTTACATGTGGTCAAGCAAAACACACTGATCAGAGAATATTAGCCAGGGTCAGGAGGAATATACTGGCCAAGACTCTCACCTGACGGGACGATGAGGCTTACATGTGGTCAAGCAAAACACACTGATCAGAGAAAATTAGCCAGGGTCAGGAGAAATATACTGGCCAAGACCCTCACCTGACGGGACGATGAGGCTTACATGTGGTCAAGCAAAACACACTGATCAGAGAAAATTAGCCAGGGTCAGGAGGAATATACTGGCCAAGACCCTCACCTGACGGGACGATGAGGCTTACATGTGGTCAAGCAAAACACACTGATCAGAGAATATTAGCCAGGGTCAGGAGGAATATACTGGCCAAGACTCTCACCTGACGGGACGATGAGGCTTAAATGTGGTCAAGCAAAACACACTGATCAGAGAATATTAGCCAGGGTCAAGAGGAATATACTGGCCAAGACCCTCACCTGACGGGACGATGAGGCTTACATGTGGTCAAGCAAAACACACTGATCAGAGAATATTAGCCAGGGTCAGGAGGAATATACTGGCCAAGACTCTCACCTGACGGGACGATGAGGCTTAAATGTGGTCAAGCAAAACACACTGATCAGAGAATATTAGCCAGGGTCAGGAGGAATATACTGGCCAAGACTCTCACCTGACGGGACGATGAGGCTTACATGTGGTCAAGCAAAACACACTGATCAGAGAATATTAGCCAGGGTCAGGAGGAATATACTGGCCAAGACCCTCATCTGACGGGACGATGAGGCTTACATGTGGTCAAGCAAAACACACTGATCAGAGAATATTAGCCAGGGTCAGGAGGAATATACTGGCCAAGACTCTCACCTGACGGGACGATGAGGCTTACATGTGGTCAAGCAAAACACACTGATCAGAGAAAATTAGCCAGGGTCAGGAGAAATATACTGGCCAAGACCCTCACCTGACGGGACGATGAGGCTTACATGTGGTCAAGCAAAACACACTGATCAGAGAATATTAGCCAGGGTCAGGAGGAATATACTGGCCAAGACTCTCACCTGACGGGACGATGAGGCTTACATGTGGTCAAGCAAAACACACTGATCAGAGAAAATTAGCCAGGGTCAGGAGGAATATACTGGCCAAGACCCTCACCTGACGGGACGATGAGGCTTACATGTGGTCAAGCAAAACACACTGATCAGAGAAAATTAGCCAGGGTCAGGAGAAATATACTGGCCAAGACTCTCACCTGACGGGACGATGAGGCTTACATGTGGTCAAGCAAAACACACTGATCAGAGAATATTAGCCAGGGTCAGGAGGAATATACTGGCCAAGACCCTCACCTGACGGGACGATGAGGCTTACATGTGGTCAAGCAAAACACACTATTCAGAGAATATTAGCCAGGGTCAGGAGGAATATATTGGCCAAGACCCTCACCTGACGGGACGATGAGGCTTACATGTGGTCAAGCAAAACACACTGATCAGAGAATATTAGCCAGGGTCAGGAGGAATATACTGGCCAAGACTCTCACCTGACGGGACGATGAGGCTTAAATGTGGTCAAGCAAAACACACTGATCAGAGAATATTAGCCAGGGTCAGGAGGAATATACTGGCCAAGACTCTCACCTGACGGGACGATGAGGCTTACATGTGGTCAAGCAAAACACACTGATCAGAGAATATTAGCCAGGGTCAGGAGGAATATACTGGCCAAGACTCTCACCTGACGGGACGATGAGGCTTAAATGTGGTCAAGCAAAACACACTGATCAGAGAATATTAGCCAGGGTCAGGAGGAATATACTGGCCAAGACCCTCACCTGACGGGACGATGAGGCTTACATGTGGTCAAGCAAAACACACTGATCAGAGAATATTAGCCAGGGTCAGGAGGAATATACTGGCCAAGACTCTCACCTGCCGGGACGATGAGGCTTAAATGTGGTCAAGCAAAACACACTGATCAGAGAATATTAGCCAGGGTCAGGAGGAATATACTGGCCAAGACTCTCACCTGACGGGACGATGAGGCTTACATGTGGTCAAGCAAAACACACTGATCAGAGAATATTAGCCAGGGTCAGGAGGAATATACTGGCCAAGACCCTCACCTGACGGGACGATGAGGCTTACATGTGGTCAAGCAAAACACACTGATCAGAGAATATTAGCCAGGGTCAGGAGGAATATACTGGCCAAGACTCTCACCTGACGGGACGATGAGGCTTACATGTGGTCAAGCAAAACACACTGATCAGAGAAAATTAGCCAGGGTCAGGAGAAATATACTGGCCAAGACCCTCACCTGACGGGACGATGAGGCTTACATGTGGTCAAGCAAAACACACTGATCAGAGAATATTAGCCAGGGTCAGGAGGAATATACTGGCCAAGACTCTCACCTGACGGGACGATGAGGCTTACATGTGGTCAAGCAAAACACACTGATCAGAGAAAATTAGCCAGGGTCAGGAGAAATATACTGGCCAAGACCCTCACCTGACGGGACGATGAGGCTTACATGTGGTCAAGCAAAACACACTATTCAGAGAATATTAGCCAGGGTCAGGAGGAATATATTGGCCAAGACCCTCACCTGACGGGACGATGAGGCTTACATGTGGTCAAGCAAAACACACTGATCAGAGAATATTAGCCAGGGTCAGGAGGAATATACTGGCCAAGACTCTCACCTGACGGGACGATGAGGCTTAAATGTGGTCAAGCAAAACACACTGATCAGAGAATATTAGCCAGGGTCAGGAGGAATATACTGGCCAAGACTCTCACCTGACGGGACGATGAGGCTTACATGTGGTCAAGCAAAACACACTGATCAGAGAATATTAGCCAGGGTCAGGAGGAATATACTGGCCAAGACTCTCACCTGACGGGACGATGAGGCTTAAATGTGGTCAAGCAAAACACACTGATCAGAGAATATTAGCCAGGGTCAGGAGGAATATACTGGCCAAGACCCTCACCTGACGGGACGATGAGGCTTACATGTGGTCAAGCAAAACACACTGATCAGAGAATATTAGCCAGGGTCAGGAGGAATATACTGGCCAAGACTCTCACCTGACGGGACGATGAGGCTTAAATGTGGTCAAGCAAAACACACTGATCAGAGAATATTAGCCAGGGTCAGGAGGAATATACTGGCCAAGACTCTCACCTGACGGGACGATGAGGCTTACATGTGGTCAAGCAAAACACACTGATCAGAGAATATTAGCCAGGGTCAGGAGGAATATACTGGCCAAGACCCTCACCTGACGGGACGATGAGGCTTACATGTGGTCAAGCAAAACACACTGATCAGAGAATATTAGCCAGGGTCAGGAGGAATATACTGGCCAAGACTCTCACCTGACGGGACGATGAGGCTTAAATGTGGTCAAGCAAAACACACTGATCAGAGAAAATTAGCCAGGGTCAGGAGAAATATACTGGCCAAGACCCTCACCTGACGGGACGATGAGGCTTACATGTGGTCAAGCAAAACACACTGATCAGAGAATATTAGCCAGGGTCAGGAGGAATATACTGGCCAAGACTCTCACCTGACGGGACGATGAGGCTTACATGTGGTCAAGCAAAACACACTGATCAGAGAAAATTAGCCAGGTTCAGGAGAAATATACTGGCCAAGACCCTCACCTGACGGGACGATGAGGCTTACATGTGGTCAAGCAAAACACACTGATCAGAGAATATTAGCCAGGGTCAGGAGGAATATACTGGCCAAGACTCTCACCTGACGGGACGATGAGGCTTAAATGTGGTCAAGCAAAACACACTGATCAGAGAATATTAGCCAGGGTCAGGAGGAATATACTGGCCAAGACTCTCACCTGACGGGACGATGAGGCTTACATGTGGTCAAGCAAAACACACTGATCAGAGAATATTAGCCAGGGTCAGGAGGAATATACTGGCCAAGACTCTCACCTGACGGGACGATGAGGCTTAAATGTGGTCAAGCAAAACACACTGATCAGAGAATATTAGCCAGGGTCAGGAGGAATATACTGGCCAAGACCCTCACCTGACGGGACGATGAGGCTTACATGTGGTCAAGCAAAACACACTGATCAGAGAATATTAGCCAGGGTCAGGAGGAATATACTGGCCAAGACTCTCACCTGACGGGACGATGAGGCTTACATGTGGTCAAGCAAAACACACTGATCAGAGAAAATTAGCCAGGGTCAGGAGGAATATACTGGCCAAGACCCTCACCTGACGGGACGATGAGGCTTACATGTGGTCAAGCAAAACACACTGATCAGAGAAAATTAGCCAGGGTCAGGAGAAATATACTGGCCAAGACTCTCACCTGACGGGACGATGAGGCTTACATGTGGTCAAGCAAAACACACTGATCAGAGAATATTAGCCAGGGTCAGGAGGAATATACTGGCCAAGACCCTCACCTGACGGGACGATGAGGCTTACATGTGGTCAAGCAAAACACACTGATCAGAGAATATTAGCCAGGGTCAGGAGGAATATATTGGCCAAGACCCTCACCTGACGGGACGATGAGGCTTACATGTGGTCAAGCAAAACACACTGATCAGAGAATATTAGCCAGGGTCAGGAGGAATATACTGGCCAAGACTCTCACCTGACGGGACGATGAGGCTTACATGTGGTCAAGCAAAACACACTGATCAGAGAATATTAGCCAGGGTCAGGAGGAATATACTGGCCAAGACTCTCACCTGACGGGACGATGAGGCTTAAATGTGGTCAAGCAAAACACACTGATCAGAGAATATTAGCCAGGGTCAGGAGGAATATACTGGCCAAGACCCTCACCTGACGGGACGATGAGGCTTACATGTGGTCAAGCAAAACACACTGATCAGAGAATATTAGCCAGGGTCAGGAGGAATATACTGGCCAAGACTCTCACCTGACGGGACGATGAGGCTTAAATGTGGTCAAGCAAAACACACTGATCAGAGAATATTAGCCAGGGTCAGGAGGAATATACTGGCCAAGACTCTCACCTGACGGGACGATGAGGCTTACATGTGGTCAAGCAAAACACACTGATCAGAGAATATTAGCCAGGGTCAGGAGGAATATACTGGCCAAGACCCTCACCTGACGGGACGATGAGGCTTACATGTGGTCAAGCAAAACACACTGATCAGAGAATATTAGCCAGGGTCAGGAGGAATATACTGGCCAAGACTCTCACCTGACGGGACGATGAGGCTTACATGTGGTCAAGCAAAACACACTGATCAGAGAAAATTAGCCAGGGTCAGGAGAAATATACTGGCCAAGACCCTCACCTGACGGGACGATGAGGCTTACATGTGGTCAAGCAAAACACACTGATCAGAGAATATTAGCCAGGGTCAGGAGGAATATACTGGCCAAGACTCTCACCTGACGGGACGATGAGGCTTACATGTGGTCAAGCAAAACACACTGATCAGAGAAAATTAGCCAGGGTCAGGAGAAATATACTGGCCAAGACCCTCACCTGACGGGACGATGAGGCTTACATGTGGTCAAGCAAAACACACTGATCAGAGAATATTAGCCAGGGTCAGGAGGAATATACTGGCCAAGACTCTCACCTGACGGGACGATGAGGCTTAAATGTGGTCAAGCAAAACACACTGATCAGAGAATATTAGCCAGGGTCAGGAGGAATATACTGGCCAAGACTCTCACCTGACGGGACGATGAGGCTTACATGTGGTCAAGCAAAACACACTGATCAGAGAATATTAGCCAGGGTCAGGAGGAATATACTGGCCAAGACTCTCACCTGACGGGACGATGAGGCTTAAATGTGGTCAAGCAAAACACACTGATCAGAGAATATTAGCCAGGGTCAGGAGGAATATACTGGCCAAGACCCTCACCTGACGGGACGATGAGGCTTACATGTGGTCAAGCAAAACACACTGATCAGAGAATATTAGCCAGGGTCAGGAGGAATATACTGGCCAAGACTCTCACCTGACGGGACGATGAGGCTTAAATGTGGTCAAGCAAAACACACTGATCAGAGAAAATTAGCCAGGGTCAGGAGAAATATACTGGCCAAGACCCTCACCTGACGGGACGATGAGGCTTACATGTGGTCAAGCAAAACACACTGATCAGAGAATATTAGCCAGGGTCAGGAGGAATATACTGGCCAAGACTCTCACCTGACGGGACGATGAGGCTTAAATGTGGTCAAGCAAAACACACTGATCAGAGAATATTAGCCAGGGTCAGGAGGAATATACTGGCCAAGTCCCTCACCTGACCACCTCGTTGGAAACGGGCTGTTGTCGATGTCAACAGTCTGGATAACAAGGTGAGATTCGACGTGATCTCCGTTGTAGTGAGCGACACGCAGATGAGGCAAAGCATAGCACAACCGCTTGGAGGACCCCAGTCCACCTTCATCAGCACGCTCAAGATGCGAGAAAAGCTACTGCAACCCGTCACTTAACGCCCTTTTCATGGGGCATATAAGAGTAACCTACTCATTGTGGTCATTCGAAACAACAACAAACAACAACAACAACAATATACTCAAACACTAAAACACTAGAGCTAATTAGACCCACGGCCAGTTAGGTGCCATCTATTGCTGCTCTTAACAAACTTCATAGTTGAAGGTACAAATACATTGGGTAGATTTTTAACTAGAATTGTGTCCGTACAGCGTCCGTTAAGCCTACTTTTTTTCGATTTCCAACTGTCAATGAATTTTTAACGTGCTCGACACTGACGCGGGAGACCGATCTCACTACTCAGAGACCAGGGGAATTTTTACCAGAAGATCCACGTGAACAAAATCCTGGTCTCCACCGAGAAACGATCCCGCGACCCCGGCACCCGAGGCGGACACCTTACCTCGAGACCACTGAGTCCAGGTCTTGATTCATTTATTAATTCGGTCGGTCTGTCTGTCTGTTTGCTTGCCTGTCTGTCTGTTCTGATGATTTCCAGCTCCTCATCCCAGACATGAAATGGCTAAATGTCAACACAGCATATCATAGAAGCCAGCTCTAGAAAGGTCGTGTTTACTTGTCAGCTGTATATTTCTCTTTTATCTGTCGGTGTGTGTATATGTCTGCTGTCTGTTGGACTGTCTGTGTGTGGGGAGGAGAAGGGGCTGTGGTCTGCCTGTGTGTGTGTGGGGGGTCTGTCGGTTTGTATGTGTGTCTGTGTGTGTGTGTGTCTGTCTGTCGGTATGTCTGTCCTGTGTCCTTTTATTTAGTCGTTATCTATCTATCTATCTATCTATCTATCTATCTATCTATCTATCTATCTATCTATCTATCTATCTATCTATCCAACCATCCACCTACCGATTTATCCATCTGCCGATCTATCCTTTGTTAGTGACCTTCTATCTCTCATTCTCTCTCCATATCTCCCTTCCCTTCCTCCATCAAAGTGGGAGGTAACACATTACTGCTACACTTCGCCTATCACATCGGGTAATCTGCCATTGAAGCTAGCTTATCCTGCCCGCCTAACTTGTCGCATGGCTCCACCCTCCCACCCTCCTACCCTTCAGCAACATTCTCAGCACCAACACTGATCGTACGTGCCTTCTTCTTGTCGATACTAGATATCAGTCCATGCCTCGATAGGCACAAGCAGACTCAATGTGGCATGGGGGGATAGTGCAGAAAGAGGTCTCGAAGCTCCGTGGAGCTTGTGTGGATATACTGTTCTGGTTATGCTGGGGTTGGGAGGGGGAGGGGTGGGGTGGCTGAGGTAGCATCCTGGCCTCAGGGGCACTCTAAGTGGGGACGTTGGTAATGGATAGAGGTGACGCTGGTAACGGTTAGAGGTGACATTGTCATGGATAGAGGTGACATTGTCATGGATAGAGGTGATATTGTCATGGATAGCGATGTCATTGGCAATGGATAGAGTAGACATTGTCATGGATAGAGTAGACATTGTCATGGATAGAGTAGACATTGTTATGGATAGAGGCGACATTGTCATGGATAGAGTAGACATTGTCATGGATAGAGGCGACATTGTCATGGATAGAGGTGACATTGTCATGGATAGAGGTGAAATTGTCATGGATAGAGGTGAAATTGTCATGGATAGAGGTGAAATTGTCATGGATAAATGTGACATTGGCATGGATAGAGGCGACATTTCCATGGATAAAGTGTGAAGTTGTCATGGATAAAGGCGACATTTCCATGAATCCATTTGTAAGTTGATAAGCGACCACTTTTAGACGAAGAACCTGCAGTCAAAGAACCTGCAGTCAAAGAACCAGCAGTCAAAGAACCAGCAATTCGCAGATTGCAGGATTTTTGAGACCATGCGCAGCTCCAGCAGAGAGGGGCGCCTGAGAGGACGGAGCATAAGTGTGTGTAACCAGCGAGCTACAAAAACCATCAGTATCTACACGTTTTACCGTCTGCTGAGATGGATTGGGCAAGAACGGACATGCTCGAAGTGCATCGACGTTGATTCTTAAAAGGACTTGACACTTTATCTGTATATTATAAGCCAGTTCCTTCCAGGAAGTCTGTGCAAGGGTGTCTATGTACGCTCGTGTAGTAGTGACTTGAATCTCTCACTTGATGTTGTTAATGATGTGTGCCGAAAGTGGGCATCACATGACTGTGGAGCTGTGGTCTAAGGCTAGCATTGGCTGGGCATCAACCGTTGTTAACACATTCTCAGATAATTCACCTCTCTCTCTCTCTCTCACACTCTCTCTCTCTCTCTTTCTTCCTCGCTATCGCAAACTCTCTGTATTTCACTAACTCCCTGGCACTCTCTCTTTATCACTCTCTCTCATTCTCTCTATACATATCACATAATATCTTTCCTTATCTCCTCCCCTCTAAATATATCTCACATTATATCTTTCCTTATCTCTTCCCATCTCTCATATTCTAAATATATCTCACATTATATCTTTCCTTATCTCTTCCCATCTCTCATATTCTAAATATATCTCACATTATATCTTTCCTTATCTCTTCCCATCTCTCATTCTTTCTCTGTATCTCACAATATATCTTTCTTTCTCTCTGTGACCATCTCATTCACTCTGTATCTCACATTTTATCTTTCTTTCTCTCTGTGACCATCTCATTCACTCTATACATCTCACATTTTATCTTTCTTTCTCTCTGTGACCATCTCATTCACTCTATACATCTCACATTTTATCTTTCTTTATCTCTGTGACCATCTCTCATTCTCTCTCTGTATCTCACATTTTATCTTTCTTTCTCTCTGTGGCCATCTCTCATTCTCTCTCTTGATATCATCCACTCTTTCTCTCAGTCATTATATCTCTTCTTCTTCTCCTTCTTCTTCTTCTTCTTTTTCTTCTTCTTGTTCTTCTTCTTCTTCTGCGTTCGTTCTTAATCTCCCGCTACCGAGCTCTGAACAGAGCTTTGCAAGTAGCACAATGTAGTCCGGAGAACGGCATGCGTTCCGACACATCCGTCTTCGGCAGGATTATATCTATATATGTCTATATATATTCTTCTTCTTCTTCTTCTTTTTCTTCTTCTTGTTCTTCTTCTTGTTCTTCTTCTTCTTCTGCGTTCGTTCTTAATCTCCCGCTACCGAGACCTGAACAGGTCTTTGTAAGTAGCAGGATGTAGTCTGAAGAACGAATTGTGTTGTGTCGCTAGTTTACAGCCTGACAGCGATAGTTGCACCTTTCAGTCCTGACACATCCGTCTTCGGCGGCGTCTATATCTCTATCTCACGCTCTCTATTCATCTTACCATCTCTCTCTCTCCCTTGATCTCACCCACTCTATCTCTCATTACGTTACTCACTCTATCTCTCTCACTCTCTCTATCTCTCTCTCTATCTATCTATCTATCTCACTCTCTCCTAATGTCCCTCACTTTTTCAAACACTTACTCTGTCACTCTATCTTATTTTCACACCAACTCTCCCCCAATCTCACTCTCTTGTATCTCCTTCTCTCTAATTCACTCACTCACATTCACGCTCTCTCACTCTCTCAATCGTATCGCTCATATCGTATCTTATCTTATCTTATCTTATCTTATCGTATCTAATCTTAACATATCTTATCTTATCTTATCATATCTTATCTTATCATATCTTATCTTATCTTATCTTATCTTATCTTATCTTATCTTATCTTATCCTATCTTATCTTATCATATCTTATCATATCTTATCATATCTTATCTTATCCTATCTTATCTTATCTTATCGCTCTTTCTTCCTCTACCTCTCTCCCTATCTATTCTTCACATTCCTCATCTGTGCTCGCATTCAAATCTCAGCTGTTGCTTCAACACATGAAAGTGAACCGTCTGGCTGGTATGAACAACACATGAAAGTGAACCGTCTGGCTGGTATGAACAACACATGAAAGTGAACCGTCTGGCTGGTATGAACAACACATGAAAGTGAACCGTCTGGCTGGTATGAACAACACATGAAAGTGAACCGTCTGGCTGGTATGAACAACACATGAAAGTGAACCGTCTGGCTGGTATGAACAACACATGAAAGTGAACCGTCTCGTCTGGCTGGTATGAACAACACATGAAAGTGAACCGTCTGGCTGGTATGAACAACGAAATATGAGACAATTCTATGACAGACAGACAGGCAGGCAGGCAGGCAGACAGACAGGAAGACAGACAGACATATAGTTGACTTCTTTACCAACACAATTCTGCTTTTTATTTCTCTACGGCATCGTTCAACTTCTCTTACGCAAACAAGTACACACACAATAATAAAACTGAATACCAGAGAAAGAATATACAATTTCCTTTATAAGACAATTTAGGAGTCAACCAGGAAGAGATAATATATTTTTAAAAAGTCACATCATCAGACGGATAAAATTGCGTGTAAAAACAAGGTATGTGTATATTTAAGTAAACTGACGTTTTGTTGATTAATAGTGGAAGTTATTTCATCAACTGGGAAAAGAACTCATTTGATTTGATCAGTTAAGTTAGCGCTCTTCAATCTTTTTATACCTGGCCCTCACTTGTATAACTTTCGTGACGGCAAATTTTCCTTTAGTAAAGTAAAGTTACCCATATCATTCCTGCCTTAGGGGTGTGAGGTGTTAACGATCTCACATTTCAAAGGCTCGGCTATATGAGGGCGGTAGCCATCTCCTCTCCCTCGCCGCTTATACTTCCCGGACTGAACCGGTACCCATTTAAGGCTGGGTCGACCCGGGAGCCATTGCGGTCTGAAAAAACATTACCGTCTCAACTGGGGAATGAACTCCGGATTATTCAGATGCGAAGCCAGCGCGCTAATCACTGCGATACGCGGCTCCAATTTTACATATGGCAGCTAAAATATAAATTGAATAAAACTCCGCCATCGTCCATATGAGTCTGCTAATTTTAGATGTTTTTAATCATCATGTCACATATCCCTAGCAAAACGTCGCTCACATCACAGCCTGTCTGAAAGAAACTTTCTCTCTCTCGCCAAATCTACAACCTGCTCTAGAATCCTGCCAAAGCATTCCTTGACATCTTGGTGCCATCGTCTTCTTGGTCTACCTCTGCCTCTCTTGTCCGGCACCATACCTTCCATTACTATTCTGTCAAAACCGTTGTGAATCTTGATTTGGCTAAAGTATTTCAATTTTCTGTTCATGATGGAATTTATGAACCAGTTCTCCTCTATGCCCAACCCCTCACAGCATTCTGTGGATCTTTCTTTTGACTCGATATACTCGAGGTTTGAGTGACTGTCCATGTTTCAGAGCGTAGTGCTACCACGGAAAAAAACACACATGTTCTCAAAATGTTCACTTTTGTTGGATTGTTGATAATTTGCTATTGTTTCACCAAGTTGTGTTTTTAATCATTGTGCTGCCGCCAACCAGAAAGCTAGAATCGTCCACTAGTGGGCGGTATCGTCCAGGCTGAATAGTACCGAGTTAAGTATTTGCTCATTCAAATCTCTAGCGGGGAAACCCTGTAAGACAGTTGACACATCAATGGCTCGGGATGTTCCCGATATGTTTTCAAGAACATCACGTGAAAGGGTCTTTTTACGTAGTGTAAAAATAGAAAGTTGTATAAGTCTGGTATATCATGAGTCAGCTCTCGTTGGCTCTCCCATGACCTATCAGGCGGTGTACCTGGTTAACAGGCTGCAGCAGGGCAGACTGGCTAAGGAGAAGGGATCGAAGAGGGAATGCTAACCCGGCAATCAAAAAATGCTTGCTGAAGTCGGATGTGTTGGACCGACAGGTGCAAATATCGCAGTCAAGCTGTAAACTACGACACAACGCATTCCGTTCTCTAGACTACATTCTGCTACTTAAGCCCTTTCAGGATTTGATAGTGGGAGATTGAGAACGAACGAAGAAGAAGAAGAAGACCTAACACTATGCTATAACTTAGTAGATGAGATACTTATATGGCGTGGCTTCGTTCGTTCTCAATCTACCGGTACCAAATCCTAAAAGGGCTTAAGTAGCAGAATGTAGTCCAGAGAACGGAATGCGTTGTGTCGTAGTTTACAGCTTGAATGCGATATTTGCACCTTTCGGTCGAACACATCCGACTTCAGCAAGCATGTTTTGAGTACCGGGTTAGCATTCTCTCTTCGATTAATTCTCCTTAGCCAGTCTGCTCTGCTGCAGCCTGTTATCCAGGATCACCCCGTGGAGGTGTAGAAGGGTCTTGGCATCTATGGTTCGCTAGCCCTGAAACTAGCAGTCAGCTATGGGTCGCTGACCACTGCAGCTCATGCGCTCAGGTACTATATAATGAGGATTGTATTCTTAAAACCTTGCAAGTAACCATCTGTACAAATGTGTCTCCTATTGAGCAATACACACACCCTCTGTGTTTAGAAAGGGACCAGCACCGCGATGAACAGACAAGGGAAAAGAGAACTTGCATTTACCGCATCATCACAATCGAGGTCAATAGTAAAAGCACAGTGGCCCAGGACACGATCCAATTGTCTAGTGTACTTTGGTCTAGTGTTTGAGTCTATTAAGATGGACTCGCACAGTGGCCCAGGACACGATCCAATTGTCTAGTGTACTTTGGTCTAGTGTTTGAGTCTATTAAGATGGACTCGCACAGTGGCCCAGGACACGATCCAATTGTCTAGTGTACTTTGGTCTAGTGTTTGAGTCTATTAAGATGGACTCCCACAGTGGCCCAGGACACGATCCAATTGTCTAGTGTACTTTGGTCTAGTGTTTGAGTCTATTAAGATGGACTCGCACAGTGGCCCAGGACACGATCCAATTGTCTAGTGTACTTTGGTCTAGTGTTTGAGTCTATTAAGATGGACTCGCACAGTGGCCCAGGACACGATCCAATTGTCTAGTGTACTTTGGTCTAGTGTTTGAGTCTATTAAGATGGACTCCCACAGTGGCCCAGGACACGATCCAATTGTCTAGTGTACTTTGGTCTAGTGTTTGAGTCTATTAAGATGGACTCGCACAGTGGCCCAGGACACGATCCAATTGTCTAGTGTACTTTGGTCTAGTGTTTGAGTCTATTAAGATGGACTCGCACAGTGGCCCAGGACACGATCCAATTGTCTAGTGTACTTTGGTCTAGTGTTTGAGTCTATTAAGATGGACTCGCACAGTGGCTCAGGACACGATCCAATTGTCTAGTGTACTTTGGTCTAGTGTTTGAGTCTATTAAGATGGACTCGCACAGTGGCCCAGGACACGATCCAATTGTCTAGTGTACTTTGGTCTAGTGTTTGAGTCTATTAAGATGGACTCTCACAGCAGTTAACCACCCTCCGTAAGCGCTTGTCCCAACGCTGCGGAGTATTCAGCTGCTCGAGCCTAGCCCGCTAAGCAGGAAACCGTTCTCCCGGCTCCATCCTGCTCATACCAGAGCTGGTACCTGCATGGGGGCATCTGCCCATGTAGAGTACAGGTCGACTAAGAATATAATTAAAATGGCATAGTTTGAAATATTATTGGGAAACAAAATGTCGCTGGAACTGAGAAAGAGAGTTCTTGGATGCTACAGGGAACCGATACTGACACATGGCAGTCAATCATGGACACTCAGCAAGCAAGCGCTTAGATCTTTGGAAGCAAGGGAGGTGTAAAGAAGAATGCTGCGGATCCCTTGGACTACAAATAAACACTAATGATAGAGTACTCGAGGATGCACAAAGGCAACTCAATGGAAGGATCAGAACAAGGCAGTCAACTATGTTCGGGCATTCTATGAGAAGTAGCTGGTTGGAGTCGGCTGTGACAACGAGAAAGATAGCAGCAGGAAAGATAGACAGAGGAAGACCGAGAGAAAGAGAGAAGATGTTGGACGGCCTGAGAGAATGGCACGGCGACAATCAACAACACGTAAACGATACACGTGAGAGAAGTGGGTGGTGGTCCTTGATCGTCAACGACAACCGGCAGCGCACATGATGATGACGATGACTTTGCAACCAAAATCAAAAGTAAGGGACTGAACTCAACAAATAGGAGAAATGATAAAATAATTTCGATTGCTGTCCTTCTTCTTCAAGTGTATTTCGTTCGTCTTAAGGAAGACTAACTTAACTTAACTTAACGTCTTTATACTGGTTTAGAAGACTCTGCAGAGTCTGTATACAACCAGTTCCAATTACATCACCTTGCTCTAGAAGCTGTACGCATCCAATCTATTCTTAAATGCATTGACTGTCCCAGCCTCCACCACCTCACTTGGCAATGCATTCCAAGCATTCACAACTCCCTGGCTAAAGAAATACTTCCTAATATCTAATCTGGACCTCTCCTTAGTCAACTTGTAGCTGTGCCCTCTTGTCCTTGTTGGTGGTTGTACTTTAAAAAACTTGTTATAGTCTACCTTATCCATTCCTCTGATCATCTTATACACCTGTATTAAGTCACCACGAATTCTTCTCTCTTCTAGACACTGTAGGCCGGTTCTTTTTAATCTTTCCTCATAACTGTAATATTGGAATCCCACTATCAGCTTTGTCACTCTTTTTTGTATTCTCTCCAGCATGTCTATATCCCCTCTCTGATAAGGACTCCACATCTGTACACAGTACTCCAATCTAGGTCCAACTAATGCTTTATACAGTTTGACTATGTTTAATATTTAATAAAATTTAATAATATTTCTTTTTATCATCCCTAACATTGCATTTGGCCTTTTTTACTGCTACCTGAACTTGCTCCCTCACCTTACATGTATGATCTATTATAATCCCTAAGTCCCTTTCTTTATCTATCTTTCTAATATTGTTCTCTCCCATTCTGTAATTATGTTCCATATTGGATCTACAAAACAGCAGTTTGTGTTCTTTTGCAGTAATTTATTTGATACGATTAGGTTGCACGCTCCATGCACAAATCTATTTGGACAAATGACGCATATTACCAGCACAACAGAAGCGAACTGGTGGTGATAATTAGACACAGCGCAAGATACCAACAAACTAAGGATATGGTATATGTATGAATGTGTCTCCGGCGCTGACACTATGCCTGCTGAGCGTCTGCTGCAAAGGAGCCTAACATATAGGGAGGAAGAGTAACGTCTGGTCATGCACAACATACTGATCAGATATGTCAATCAGAGGCAGGCAAAATATACTGGCGAAATAACCTCGGCCTCCTCGTGGTTCACCCTTTAAACAGGCTGTTTACATGGCAGCCTGGGTAACGAGGGGGGGGGGGGTCAACATGCATGACAGCCTGGGTAACGAGGGGAGGGGGGGTCAACTTGCATGGCAGCCTGGGTAACGAGGGGGGGGGGGGGGTCAACATGCATGGCAGCCTGGGTAACAAAGGGGGGGGGGGGGGTCAACATGCATGGCAGCCTGGGTAACGAGGGGGGGGGGGTCAACATGCATGGCAGCCTGGGTTACGAGGGGGGGGGGGGTCAACATGCATGGCAGCCTGGATAGCGAGGGGGGCTCAACATGCAAAACAGCCTGGGTAACGAGGGGAGGGGGTCAGCATACATGGCAGCCTGGGTAACGAGGGGGAGGGTCAACATGCATGGCAGTCTGGGTAGCGAGGGGGGGGGGACAACATGCATGGCAGCCTGGGTAACGAAGGGGGGGGGGTCAACATGTATGGCAGCCTGGGTAACGGGGGGGGTCAACATGCATGGCAGCCTGATAACGGTGGGGTGGTCAACATGCATGGCAGCCTGGGTAACGGGGGGGGGGGTCAACATGCATGGCAGCCTGGGTAACGAGGGGGGGGGTCAACATGGTGTCCTTTGTAGTGAACTACACGCAGATGAATCCAAGCATAGTACAACCACCTGGAGGATCACTGTCCACCAACATCAGCACGCTCGGGATGTGAGGAAAGCTACTGCAACCCACCACTTAATGTCATTTTCAGAGCGCACAAAAGAGTAATCCTACCAATTGTGGGCATTAAACAACAACAAAATCTTAACCCTTTATAGTCCAACCAAATGTTACAGGATGTTAGTTGTAATGTTCAAGAGACGAACAGTAGTTTGATGTGCTACATGGCAAACACACAAAAAAGGTCGTCAAAGCTAAAATTATGATTTTTAAATTTAAGAAAGCAAATTGAATTTTCTATCACACAGCTTTGGTCTTTAAATCAAATTTTGGGGATCAAGACGCTGAGCAGCGCGTGAGCTGCAGGGGTCAGCGACCCATAGCTGACTGCTAGCGTCAGGGCCAGGGAACCATAGCTGCCAAGACCCTTCTACACCTCCACGTGGTGATCCTGGATATCAGGTTGCAGCAGGGCAGACTGGCTAAGGAGAAGGGATCGAAGATGGAATGCTAACCCGGTTCTAAAAAAATGCTTGCTGAAGTCGAATGTGTTGGACCGAAAGGTACAAATATCGCAGTCAAGCTGTAAACTACAACACAACGCATTCCGTTGTCTGGACTACATTCTGCTACTTAAGCCCTTTCAGGATTTGGTAGCGCGAGATTCAGAACGAACGCAGAAGAGGAATAAATCAAATTTTGCACCAAAATAAACTAGATATGGTTGACATGGCTGATATGGTTGATATGGTTGATTTGCGATATGTCGGCAGATAAATTAGACTGTAAATGGAACTGCTCTAGTTGAATACAAAGACAATCCATGTGGAACAGGATCTCAGAACCCTGAGCATATTCTACAGGAATGCCCAATCTATAGGGAAATGAGATGCCAGACCTGGCCAGAGGGTGCGGAGCTGAGACAAAAGCTGTGGGGCAGCTGCTCCGACCTGGTGAAGACTACAGACTTCATCATGGCGACTGGCCTGCAGATATAGCATGACCAGAAGATCCTGAACGCAAAGAAGAGGGCTATAAAGTGCTAACAAATACAGGAGCAGCTCAAATCTCACGAGATTTTTCGTTGACTTGCTGAGACTACGGACCTCACCATAGACAGAACAGATGATAAGCTGATCATTCTAAACCTCGCGATTATGATGGAAGAGCAGTTATATTATTATACTCATGAGTCCTTTTGTAACAGTTACAACAAAATTGACTATTGCACTTTAAATATCAATTTCCACTCGATTTGCTTTGGACGTAAGTATCTTTACGTTAAAAAAAATTTAAGCGGGGGCTCGACTTCATTGCCTCGGGTTTTTTTCCCCCATTTTAGCTCTGTCTCTCTCGGCAGATGGGTACCCTATCTGTCAAGAGCATCGCACAAAGCACGAACTCTGTAGCTCCAGCAAAGTATCTTTAATTATCTTTACGTTAAAAAAAATTTAAGCGGGGGCTCGACTTCATTGCCTCGGGTTTTTTTTCCCCATTTTAGCTCTGTCTCTCTCGGCAGATGGGTACCCTATCTGTCAAGAGCATCGCACAAAGCACGAACTCTGTAGCTCCAGCAAAGTATCTTTAATTATCTTTACGTTAAAAAAAATTTAAGCGGGGGCTCGACTTCATTGCCTCGGGTTTTTTTTCCCCATTTTAGCTCTGTCTCTCTCGGCAGATGGGTACCCTATCTGTCAAGAGCATCGCACAAAGCACGAACTCTGTAGCTCCAGCAAAGTATCTTTAAGTATCTTTACTTTAAAAAAAATTTAAGCGGGGGCTCGACTTCATTGCCTCGGGTTTTTTTTCCCCATTTTAGCTCTGTCTCTCTCGGCAGATGGGTACCCTATCTGTCAAGAGCATCGCACAAAGCACGAACTCTGTAGCTCCAGCAAAGTATCTTTAAGTATCTTTAACCAACTAACAAACATTTGGAATTAAAAGTACTTGAGCAAACATACAAAGATGTTTAACTCAAACGTAATTTCAGTGTTAACGTGGATACAAATGCTGGAAAACGACATAGACACTACAGATTAAACTGAATGATTTTGAAAATAATTGTTTTAGAAAAATATTGAACAGTAGATAGGAAGAATTCAAGATCAACATATTAATAATATAAAATATCAACCAGCAGTGTGGTTTTACAATCATAACGAAAAAATGGTTGACATTCATCGAACATGCGCTTAGAATGGACAGAAACAGACTGCCATTCCAGGCAGTTAAATGGCTTCAGATGGAAGCAGAAAGAGAGGAACGCCAAAAGAGAATCTTGGCAGAACGATTATCAAAGAGGGCTCAACTATGGGTCTAAACAGTGTACCAGAACTTAGAGACGTCACACCATCCACATTAGACAGGACTTGTGTCTGTCTTATTCGCCGTGTTTCGTATTCAGAGAAGGAAGACGCGGACTCTCAAAACATGTTTTTTTGTTTTTATAAATAAAAAAATTAATTGCACAGTTTCGAATAATGACTACAGGCAGTATAATTTTGCTTGTTACCAAACACACATCAAGGTAATAATCTTTAGAATATTGCTTGTTACCAAACACACATCAAGGTAATAATCTTTAGTCTCAATGGGAAGTCGGTCCTTTTATATGGAGCGAAAACAGGACGATGACTTTGATCAATGTTAAGAGATTGCAAGGTTTTGTCAATAAATCCTACAGAAAGATTCTGGTCCTGCTTTAGTTTGGCTTACTAATGAAAGCCTTTAGGAGAAAACAGGACGATGATGGTTGGAACAGGATACTGGATAATGATGGTTGGAACAGGATACTGGATAATGATGGTTGGAACAGGATACTGGATAGTGATCGTTGGAACAGGATACTGGATAATGATCGTTGGAACAGGATACTGGATAATGATCGTTGGAACAGGATACTGGATAATGATCGTTGGAACAGGATACTGGATAGTGATCGTTGGAACAGGATACTGGATAATGATCGTTGGAACAGGATACTGGATAATGATCGTTGGTACAGGATACTGGATAATGATGGTTGGAACAGGATACTGGATAATGATCGTTGGAACAGGATACTGGATAATGATGGTTGGAACAGGATACTGGATAATGATCGTTGGAACAGGATACTGGATAATGATGGTTGAAACAGGAGACTGGATAATGATCGTTGGAACAGGATACTGGATAATGATCGTTGGAACAGGAGACTGGATAATGATCGTTGGAACAGGAGACTGGATAATGATGGTTAGAACAGGATACTGGATAATGATCGTTGGAACAGGATATCTAACAGGAAGAAGATGGCGCTGGATGGGACACCAACTGCGAAAGTCCCAAGACAGTATCCCCAGCGTAGACAGCCCACGTGGAAGTGATTGAGTCGGCTGGCATGACTGATGTTCACCGTCCGGGTCTCGCAAGCGTAGAGGTGGGTGCTAACATCGATGGCACGACATATTTGGACTTGCTTCCTGCATTGATGCCCCGGCGATCCTAGACATGTTAGCACAGGCGACCAAATGCAGCACTGTCCCTGTCTTCTGTACATGTAAGCCAGGAACCCATTTACATCTGGGTAGACTGAATCATTTGGAATCCGTTGGTAGAACATTGAACATACAGCGTGAGAAGAAAACAGCAGTAGTCATTATAAAATGTTGAATGTTTTGGAGTAGGAGCAAGATTCGGCTCGTCGAACCTAATTGGACCACATTACAGTAATCCGATTAAGCAATCAGGACCCACTGCGCCGACCTTCCATAACCACGGTTGATGACAGACTCCCAGGTAGCATAGAGGGCAGATGGGAGCGGAGGCGATGTGTCTCAGCCGTAACTTGAACGAGCATCCCATTGAACGACTCAATGAAAATGGCGTGCCAACAAATCCTGAGACAGGCGTGTCCCATGACCGAATTAAGAGAGGAGGCGCCGATCAAGCATTGAAGAGAGGCTCTTGAAGGGTCCACCAGACCCCCTCGAGGTTGATGACCATGTCCTGTGACTCCAAGGAAGCGTTGTTGGTTGCCCATATGGGAGACATCAAGCGGCTTCAGATCACCCCCTAATACCGCCAAGGTTTCAGGACTATACAAAATGATTTAGAAGACACAGGATATTTATAAGCATAGCTTGGTTTCCAGAAAAGGATACAGACTCTGTGCAGGGAATTCATGGATGACGAAATGGACCATACTGCTATGTATTTCATTTAGTAAAACGCATTGAGTAATTAAAATATGTTCACTGTACACAGATTTGGTCCGTCATCTCACAATATGGGTATGATATTATCACAAATAGACATGTATGTTGAGAACAAAGATAAATGTGCATAAAAGTGTTCAACATTGACTTTAAAAAACGTATCAATTAGGTGAATAACATGTGAACAAATTCGCAACACAAATGATAATAGTGGTGCGCCAGATTTATGTTTATATCGGCAGGTCCAGGAAAGCCTTCCTCAGGTCTGCGAAAGTTTGTTGTCTGATATTTAGGACTTTGATGAACGGTAGATGGCCTTGAACTCTTTGTGGGATAGAAACAAGTTGGAAAAAAATCATAAATACATTTGGCATGAATGTTTTAGTCTTAGTCGTACTCGGCCTGTACTGCTGCAGGGCATGATGTGTCCACGTGCTGGTTCCAAATCTGTCTTAATGTAGCCGGGATGACGATTTCCTGCTTAGCGGGTTAGGCTCGAGCAGCCTATTACTCCGATTCACTGAGACAAGTGCGGCAAAGGGTAGTTAACCGATGTGCGAGTTCGTCTAAATATATTCAAACACTATAGCAAAGTAGACCCGCAGCCTGTTAGGCGCAATCAAATGTTGCTCTTAACAAACCATGGCCGGTGTTATGCCATGTCACACAGTTAGTAGTCTCTTAGGACATGGTCTTTGTGGGACAGTGGTGCTATTCTGCATCTACGTCATACACAAAGGTGGTTTTTGTTTGTTTGGTGTGAAATAAACAAACATAGCCAGCACACGATATGGTGACAGTAGTGGCGAGCGGCTTGTGGTCCTTAGTCTTTTAAACACCCCGACTACCTCAGGAATGGGTATAAAGTCGCATGACAGTTTCTACAATGTTTATTTATAACAATTTCTGAGATCATGGGATAGATTTAATAGGATGAGAAATAAAGGGTGTTTGTCCTTGAAGTCCTCACGCAGTGTGCAAGGGAAATGTAATTTTTACCGTATGCCTTAACAGAGGTTTTGAATGTGTTTCAAATTGGTATGGAGACCAGCGTGTTAATCACTTGGCCACCTACACCTCCATCTAAAGAGTGAATAAATAGATAAATAAATAAATCCCAATATATCAACATCTAGTAGAGCATAGTTCTTCAATAAATACGCGCCAAGAAGTCGTCCATGGTGCACTTGTGCACACTATGTCGCTGTGGTCGAGAGGCAATGCACTCGCATCTCAGAACGGAAAAGTGGTGGGTTCGAACTCTGCAGGTTCCAAGCGACCCCTGGTCTCATAAAAGGTTGAAACAGTGCCTGCATCCTGAATGACCTCAATTCGTCTCAACTTATCATCTTGCCACTGGCCCAAGGTAGTTAGGGACCAGAGAGTGAGGTGGATGACCAGCGCAGTTTCTACCTCACTATAATCCAAATACAGTGCAAGTTACATCATGAAGACAAAACCGCATGAAGAGGTCGCATTATCGCTAGCGATGACCAACTATCTAGACATGAAATTTTATTTTTCGATTTTAAAAAAAGCGACAAAATGAGGTTAAGGCTGTATCGATACAGCTTCCCGGACTTTGTTGCATTATCAGACAGCACATTTCATATACTTGGGTGTTCAAATGAAACTGGACCTAACTACAATAGGTGAACATACGTACGATGCGCCTGATGACGTCGCTTCTGATGTAGACAGCACATACCAACTGTTAAGTTTGCAAAATGTGGTTATCCTCCGACTCATAGTTTTCTTAGCAGACCGTTGAAAACATGGCGGGTGTGATAAGGAATCCGTCCAGAGTTGATCAGCGAGCGGTGATTCGATTTTTAACAGCTGAAGGATGTCGACCAGTTGACATTCATCGCATTTGAATACGTCTCGTGTATATATATGTATATGTAGATGTTGAACAGAATGGCCAGTTTGGCAGGCAAGTGCATTTCCCCCAGCCTAGAGCATTTCTGCAGTGATTCCGTCCAGATCAGGCGTTTTGCCTGACTTTAGAAGTAGGGTCGCGTCTGTGACTTTGTTGTATTGTAACGGGCGGTGACTCGGAATCTATATTTATAACACTACACTGCATTGTTAAATTTATACACTCCCTTGGAAATTTTTAATTATTACAATTTTATTTAAAAGATTTCCCTTTTACTCTAAACTGAACGTTTTACATCACCCGATTGGTTCCCGAGGATAAAAGAATAGGACGACTGTAACCTTCCTAATTTGAAAAGGTTGAATAAATAGAAGTTTATATGAAACTAGCAAGACTATGGTTGTGTACAAGTTTTTACTCTCAAAATTCCACAGAAGAAAAAAGAAAAAAGAAGAAAAAAAAAGAAAAGATCATGAAAGAGAATAAGAAAGAAAGAAGAAAGGAGACGCAGAAGAAGAAGAAGAGGAGGAAGAAGAAAAAATAAAAGAGAAGAAAAAGAAGAAGAAGAAGAAGAGGAAGAAGAAAACAGAATAAAAGAGACGCAGAAAAAGAAGAAGAAGCAGAAGAAAAAAAGAATAAAAGATACGCAGAAGAAGAAGAAGAAGAAGAAGAAGAAGAAGAAAAAGAAGAAGAGAGAAAGAAAGAAACAATAAAAAAGACGCAGAAAAAGAAGAAAAAGAAGACGAAGAAGAAGAGCAAAGAAAGAAAAAAAGAGACGCAGAAGAAGTAGAAGAAGAAGACGAAGAATAAGAACATGTATTCATCTCAAAAAGTTGACACGTATGATAAACGAACAAGATCGTACCAGAGTAATCTACTTTGCCATCATGATTGAGGTCTGCTTCTCTCACCATATCTTGAGCCTCAGACTGTGGGCATGAAACGTGAGAAATTATTTAATTTCTTGTGTGGTTATTTCATGGCTTGGCTTCGTTCGTTCTCAATCTCCCGCTACCAAACCCTAAAAGGGCTTAAGTAGCAGACTGTAGTCCAGAGAACGGAATGCGTTGTGTCATAGTTTACAGCTTGACTGCGATATTTGCAACTTTCGGTCCAACACATCCGACTTCAGCAAGCATTTTTTTAGTACCGGATTAGCATTCCTTCTTCGATCCCTTCTCCTTAACCAGTCTGCTCTGTTGCAGCCTGTTATCCAGGATCACCCATGGAGGTGAAGAAGGGTCTTGGCAGCTCTGGTTCGCTGGCCCTGACGCTAGCAGTCAGCTATGGGTCGTTGACCGCTGCAGCTCATCCGCTGCTCAGCGTCTTGATCCCCATTTCATGGCATGAAAGCTATTTAGTGTAGTCATGAGGAGACTGCACGGACAGCTCACGTGGAAACAATTTAGGTGTCTGCAGTACATTGTCCATGTTATGCAGACATGCAACAGAGTGGCTGGCACTATAGTATGATTCACTTTTAAAACTCTTAAATGAACTTCTTTCCGTAGACGACTAAGCAGTAATGGCAGTTTCACAAATACAATTACATATTTGACAAACTGAATACAACATGTGAAGAATACAGCATGACAATCAACGTAGAAAAAATGAGGTCATGAAACTATCTAGAATAACTGAAGAAACCAATATCGTTCTTGAAAACCAGCAAATCAAACAGGTGAAAGGTTTCACATACTTAGGGAGCACGTTATCAGCAGACGGAAGAATTACAGCAGAAAACCAGCAAATCAAACAGGTGAAATATTTCACATACTTAGGGAGCACGTTATCAGCAAACGGAAGAATTACAGCGGAAAACCAGCAAATCAAACATGTGAAATATTTCACATACTTAGGGAGCACGTTATCAGCAGACGGAAGAATTACAGCAGAAAACCAGCAAATCAAACATGTGAAATATTTCATATACTTAGGGAGCACGTTATCAGCAGACGGAAGAATTACAGCGGAAATCGAACAAAGATGTTATAACGGAAATCAGATTATTAGATAATTAACTTCAATGGCAGTACTTAACACGTGACAATAACTACAAAAAGAGTTTATAGTAAACTATTGTCGTCCCCAACACTGCGCTACAATGTCAAAACTGGACAATGATATCAAATGAAAAACGACAAATTGTAACAGCAGAAACGAAATGCCTACGACAAATGTTGGGCATAACAAGGAGAGACTTGATCAGAAACGGTGACATCAGGAGACTAGTGAAAACAACACCAGTATTAGACTACAAAGACAGCAACTACAATGGTTTGCGCACGTAACAAGACATCATTACACATCAGCTCCCAACATGCAATGCTATTTAAATACAACGGATGCAAGGCAAAAGGCCGACCACCAAAAAGGTGGCTTATAGAAATATCTGAAGGGGACGATGAGGCTAACGTCTGGTCAGGCAACACATGCTAATCAAACAATGTTAGCCAGGGTCAAGAGAAATATACTGGCCAAAACCATCACCTGACCTCCTCGTTGGTCGTCCTGGAAACGAAGGGATGTTGTTGAAGGGATGTCCTGGGATGTTGTCGAGGACAACAGTCTGGCTAACAAGGTAAGGTTCGATGTGATCCCTGTAGTAGTGAGTGACACGCAGATGAAGCCAAGCATTGCACAACCGCCCGGAGGACCCCGGTCCACTTCATCCGCACGCTCGGGATGTCAGGAAAGCTACTACATTCTTTCACAAGTTCCATCCTTTTCAGAACGTACAAAAGGGTTACCAACCCATTGTGGGCATTAGCAACCAACCAACCAACCAACCAACTAAATATCTGAGGTGGTGAATGCCACTGTGCATGAGGCACACAAACGGGCTCGTTCTAGAGATCTCTTCAGACCCTGACGATGAAATGCAAAAGAGATCCACAGAAAGAAGAAGAGTGACATTTTTCCCTTAGTGTCTTGTAGATTCCAGGCGTTCAGAGGTAGCAAACAATGAAATAGATGCAATCTTGACTACGCAAGCACCAATTATGAGCAACTATGGAATAGTGGCATTTAGAGATTTATCAACGGCCGTCTGCTGGATAACTCCACTACAATAGACTAATCAGAAATCCACAGAGTTAAGAGAATGTATATCAAACGGGGTCAAACGGAGTTGGCGCATCATATGACGGATCAGAAGTGTGTTCAACCAGCGAGTTACAAGAACCATCAGTATCCAAACCCTTCTAAATTTGCTGAGTGAAACTGACAAAATATGAATGCCCCTGAATTCAGTGCCGTCATTATATCCTTACTCTTGAAGAGATTTTCCCTATCTGATGTCGCCCTTTGTATTTCTGTGATCATTTTATGCATTATCCAAGATCATTTTCTTCATTATATTGTCATTTTGGTCAAGCAACCAAATCGCACACCCCCTCCACCCCAGGATGCCTTTACCTTGCCGTGAAAGGGGGGGGGAGGAGAAGGAACTTTAGTGGTCCAATAATCCAATGAGCTAATGTACCAGACTCGAGGTCCCATTTACTATTTTAGAGCCCCGAATAAGACTAAGAGAGGGCTTCACCCTAAATATTGTTTAGGGACCTTCATTTGGATCGGGAGGATTCGTTGTGCCTGATCCTTCCGTGAGAATTGTGGAACGGCCCCAGGTCTTCGAGCAGCGAGAGATGATTCGTTGGACCTGATCCTTCCATCAGAATTGTGGAACGGCCTCACCCCAGGTGTTCGAGCAGCGAGAGAGGATTCGTTGGGCCTGATCCTTCCATGAGAAATGTGGAACGGCCTCACCCCAGGTGTTCGAGCAGCGAGAGAGGATTCGTTGGACCTGATCCTTCCATGAGAATTGTGGAACGGCCCCAGGTCTTTGAACAGCGAGAGTCTAGAGCCATTGTCCAAGACAATGAGAAAATGTAAGACCAAACTGTTTGGGTTTTAGTGATAGCAAACACCGTTCCAATACTGTCAGGGTAAAAAGGTTTCAGAACAGAGCAGAATAGAAAACAGAACATACACCTGCGCTGCCAAAAAAGAACCCAGAGCAGAATAGAAAACAGAACATACGCCACCAAAATAAAAACCAGAGCAGAATAGAGAAGAAAACATACACCTGCCCCTACAAAAAACCTAGAGCAGAACAGAGAACAGAACATACACCTGCCCCAACAAAGAAAAAAACCAGATCAGAATAGTTAACAGCAAAGACACGATATTCCACCAGCCTATTTAAAAAATAACAATATAAAACAGAACACACCCCCCCCCCCCCTCCCCCAGGCCCCTATAAAGATGAACAAACGACAGAAAAAACACCTCCCACCAAATTGAAGACCTGAGCAGAACAGAGAACGAAAGAGAACTCCCTCTTCCCTAAAAAGAAATAAACATAAATTAAGAACTAGCAGAAGAGAGAAGGTAACAGACATACAAAGATGTAATGTTATGCATTTTGTTTTGGTGTGATTTTTTTTTTAGTTTGTTTTTTGCGTTCACCTTATTTCTCAAATCCCCAAGGCGGCGTGCGTTGCACTGTGGTTTTTATTTTGCGCGTGCCGTCCCAGTTCATCCGACTTCAGCATGCATTTTATGTAAGGGTCTGCTTCCTCCTGCATTTTCGAAGGGTTTGCTTCCCCAGGGTAACGGCCGGTGCTGTGATAAGGATCGAACCCAGCACCTTCGGTGTTGTGAGCCGTGCCAACTAACCACTAAGCCAGGCCGTCCCCTACGTTGTCTAATAATCTCATGCAGAGTGGGACAATGGGTTCAAGTTTTGGTGTTCTGCTATGACGACCTGCTGAGCGGGAAGAGTGCCGGGCCGTATGCCTCGAAGGGACCCACCTCAAGATACTGGTGGACATTTTGTCCCGGCAGGGAAAGCCAGGATCCGGCACAAGGGGGAAAACATTTATTAATTAATATCAGATTGAGACTCCGAGACAGCAGAGTTTTTTGAAAAATGTGTAGCCATAGTCTAAGTGACCAATGATCACAGACGATGATGTTGATAATGATGATGAAGAATGAGAAGAGGAAGAAGAAAAAGAAGAAGAAGAAGACGAGGAAGAAGAAAACAAAGGCAGAAAAGGAAGATCGAAATCAAACTTGCTGGAGATGTCTTCTTCTTCTTTCTCTTTATCCTCTTCTTCTTCTTCTTTCTCTTTATCCTCTTCTTCTTCTTCTTCTTTCTCTTCATCCTCTTCTTCTTCTTCTTTTTCTTCTTCTTTCTCTTCATCCTCTTCTTCTTCTTCTTTCTCTTCATCCTCTTCTTCTTCTTCTTCTTTCTCTTTATCCTCTTCTTCTTCTTCTTCTTCTTTCTCTTCATCCTCTTCTTCTTCTTCTTCTTCTTCTTCTTTTTCTTTTTCTTCTGCCTCTTCGTCTTTTTCTTCTTCTTCTTCTTCTTCTTCTTCATCTACTTCTTCTTTTTCGTCTTCCTCTTTCTCTTGTTCTTCCTCTTGTTCTTCATCTTTTTCTTCTTCTTCTTCTTCTTCTTTTTCTTCTTTTTTCTTCTTCCTCTTCCCCTTCTTCTTCTGCTTCTAGGCCTGTTCGTCATGCTATATCTGTAGTCTCGTCGCAAGGACAACCCCCAGTCCTCCCCAGATCTGTAGTATCGTCGCAAGGACAACCCACAGTCCTCCCAAGATCTGTAGTCCCGTCGCTAGGACAAAGCCCACATTCCTCTCCAGATCTGTAGTCCCGTCGCTAGAACCGTCCACAGTCCACCCCAGATCTGTAGTCCCGTCGCTAGGACGAAGCCCACAGTCCACTCCAGATCCGGGTGGCAGCCCCACAGCTTCTCCGTCACCTCTGCTTCCTTTGGCCAGGTTTGGAATCGTAGGTCTCTGTTAGCCAGTTACACTATTCTGCCTCCCCCCGGCCTTCAGGTCGGCAGAGACACCGGTTGCGTGGATGAGTCCTTTCGAGGCTGAGGACCCGGCTCCGATCCTCCTCGGATAGGGGGAGGGGGGTGGGGGTTGATATAAAGTTAAGTTAGATAGTCGCAAGGTCATGTCTGTAGATGCGTGTGTGCCCTAATTTAGAGAAGCGTTGTCATTGGTCTGTGCCCCGAAAGCAGCGACACTCATTGGTTGATTCTGCACCAAACAATTGATTGTTCTTGTTGTTGTCATCGCTAATGTAATAACTTTATATTATTCCATTTTTTTCAGTTACCAATATCAATCTTGGTCCTTACTAGCAACCTATAGGAGTAAGATCCAGAGTTGTGAGATGTGCTGTGTGAGAAGTGCAGCCGGGAAGACAATCCGTGACCGAATCCGTAGCACCACGGTGAGGCAGACAGTGGGGACATACCCAGTTAGTGCGTACATTAGTACAACAAATCAAGTGTTTTGGTCATTTAGTCAGAATGCATTATGACCAGCCTGCAGCAAGAGCATACCATATTCAGGTCTCCGGTCCACGAGCAAGAGGCAGACCTCGGCGTCGATGGACCGTGGGTGTCCCTGATACTCTCAGGACCTTACACCTAACGACAGCATATGCCACCCCCTTGGCGACAACAAGAAATCTACGCATCCAACCTCTCTGCGAAGCTGTATCATTGTCATGGGCAGTAGGACAAAAGAAGAAAGATGAAGAATTCGTGGCACATTCCGTTTCAACCTTACCAATGTTATTTGATCTCCGAGCTGTCTTAAGACGTTAAACAGCTCCTCTGGAGCTATGAATCCATCATGGTTCGCGTCGAAGGCCTTGAAGACTTCCCTCAGTTCAGTCTCTGGATCCATTGTGACCTTCCTGGCGAATATGTCAACGAACTCATCAAAGTCAATGGTGCCACTTCCTGTTTTTTGAAGTCAATGCAAAAATGGAATTATTTTTTGAAACGAAATATCCGAATTAATATTACAACATTTACGCATCTTGTTCTCATGGGATTTCTGGGATATGAATGGCGGGCGTTAGGGTTACGGGGATGGGGGGGGGGGGGGGGGGGGGGTACTGGCCAAGACCTCACCTCGCATCCCCACAATGCACCTGAATAATGTGGGTGTTTGACATCAGCCTGGTCAACGATGCGGGGACCGACACTGTCATGCCCGTAGTGGTGATGCTGATGAGATGCCTTGCATTGCACTATAGCGAAAAGGAGCCAGGACCATCTTCTTCAGTAAACTGCAGGATTTAATAATAGCCGCTCTAAACAATCCACGAGACACTCTAAATCCACCACAAAACACTTTAAATTACACAAACTACTCTAAATCAATCACCAGACACTCTAAATCCACCACAAAAGACTTTAAATCCATAAAGCAGACACTCTAAATCAATCACCAGACACTTTAAATTCACAAACAAGCGTACAGAACAGCGTACACCTATGCTGTTTACAACAATATACAACAACACTCTACTGAACAACATACAACAACACTCTACCGAACAACATACAACAACACTCTACCGAACAACATACAACAAAGCTCTACAGAACAACATAGAACAACACTCTACTGAACAACATATAAATGTGCCTTGCGGAGAAACATACAACAAAACTCTACAGAACAACTTACAACTTTACATTTGCAGAAAAACATACAGAAATACTCTATAAAACTGCATATAACTTTGCTATTCATAACAACATACAACAAACTCATCGTATCACCATACAGCAACGCTCTACATACAACATATAACAACCCTCTACAGAACAAAATACAACACCACTCTACTGAACAACATACAAATATAGAACAACATACAACTAGAGAACAACATACAACTATACTCTGCACAAAAACACACAACAACATACAACAACACTCTACTGAACAACATACGTTACTTATCACAACAACATACAACATTGTTCTGCTGATCAATGTACAACAATACTACTGATCAAAATGCAACAACAATGAAACAACAACATACAACAGCACCCTACAGCACAACATTCAACTATACTCTTCACAACAAACGTACTACACTATTCAGAACAACATATAACACGACCACATAAAAACATGCAACAGTCAACACACCAACATACAACTCACTGTATCTCTACACACCAACATACAACTCACTGTATCTCTACACCAACATACAACTCACTGTATCTCTACACACCAACAAACAACTCACTGTATCTCTACACCAACATATAACTCACTGTATCTCTACACACCAACATACAACTCACGGTATCTCTACACATCAACATACAACTCACTGTATCTCTACACATCAACATACAACTCACTGTATCTATACACACCAACATACAACTCACTGCCTGTATCTATACACACCAACATACAACTCACTGCCTGTATCTCTACACACCAACATACAACTCACTGCCTGAATCTCTACACACCAAAATACAACTCACTGCCTGTATCTCTACACACCAACATACAACTCACTGCCTGTATCTCTACACATCAACATACAACTCACTGTATCTCTACACATCAACATACAACTCACTGCCTGTATCTCTACACACCAACATACAACTCACTGTATCTCTACATACCAACATACAACTCACTGTATCTCTACATACCAACATACAACTCACTGTATCTCTACACATCAACATACAACTCACTGTATCTCTACACACCAATATACAACTCACTGTATCTCTACATACCAACATACAACTCACTGCCTGTATCTCTACACATCAACATACAACTCACTGTATCTCTACACACCAACATACAACTCACTGTATCTCTACACACAATATACAACTCACTGTATCTCTACACACCAACATACAACTCACTGTCTGTATCCACAGCACGGATGAAATTCTTTATCTCGTGTATTGAGGGTCTCTGTCCCAAGGAGACCATGACAGACCCCAACTCATCGGAAGTGATCATTCCGTCCCCGTTTTTGTCAAACATGTGAAAGGCGTCTCTGATTTCTGTGGAGCAGAAAAGCAAGGTAAACCGTACGAGATGTAACGTTCAATGTAGTCTGATAGAAGACACTATTGTAGGGGATGAAGTGTTGGAGAATTCATTGTACAGAGGCTCATGCTTTTCTGTGATTTGAAGATGGCGAGAGAGGTGATTAGGTCTCTTCCAGGAGCCAAAGTAGCGGAAGTGAATGAGCAGGCATCAGATGGCGACTCATAGCTGGCTGCTTGTTTCAGGGTCAGCGAACCAGGACCCTTTTCCGCCTCGAAGCAGCTGTCCTGGAAACATGCTCTAGAAGGATAGTCTGCCTTAGAGAATATGGGTTGAAATGGAAAGGCAAGCACGATATCAAAAAGAATTAACTATGGAGGGAAGAATTACAGGAGCTTGTTACAAAGATATACACAATAAGTCTAGAATTTGGATTAGGCATAAACATAAAGAAAACAAAGACTGTGATAATTTGGAAAAGAGACAAGAAATCATGTATGCAGATAAACATAAAAGATCAACAACAGGTACCGCTTCTGATACGTAGATCATAAAATATCGTAAGAAAGTAGCTGTGAAAAATAAATCAGAAAGAGAATAGGTTTGGTCAAGATGGTATTCATGCAACACATACTGACATCAAAACAGATAAATCAGAATTTGAAAATGAGAATTGTCATGTGTTGTGTTTACTCGTTACTACTTTATGGCGCCGAAACATGGACAATATATGGCCATGGGTAGACCATGACGTTGGGTAGACCATGACGTTGGGTAGACCATGACGTTGGGTAGACCATGACGTTGGGTAGACCATGACGTTGGGCAGACCATGACGTTGGGTAGATCATGACGTTGGGTAGACCATGACGTTGGGTAGACCATGACGTTGGGTAGACCATGACGTTGGGTAGACCATGACGTTGGGTAGACCATGACGGGTAGACCATCACGTTCGGTAGATCATGACGTTGGGTAGACCATGACATTGGGTAGACCATGACATTGGGTAGACCATGACGTTGGGTAGACCATGACGTTGGGTAGACCATGACGGGTAGACCATGACGGTGGGTAGATCATGACGTTGGGTAGACCATGACGGGTAGACCATGCCGTTGGGTAGACCATGACGTTGGGTAGACCATGACGTTGGGCAGGCCATGACGGGTAGACCATGACATTTGGTAGACCATGACGTTGGGTAGACCATGACGTTGGATAGATCATGACGTTGGGTAGACCATGACGTTGGGTAGACCATGACGTTGGGTAGAACATTACGTTGTGTAGATCATGAGGTTGGGTAGACCATGACGTTGGGTAGATCATGACGTTGGGTAGACCATGACGTTTGGTAGGCTATTATGTTGGGTAGACCATGACGTTGGGTAGACCATGACGTTTGGTTGATCATGACGTTGGGTAGACCATGACGTTGTGTAGACCATGACGTTGGGTAGATCATGACGTATAGATCATGACGTTGGGTAGACCATGACGTTGGGTAGACCATGACGTTGTGTAGACCATGACGTTGGGTAGATCATGACGTGTAGATCATGACGTTGGGTAGACTATGACGTTGGCTAGTTCATGACGTGTAGATCATGACGTTCGGTAGATCATGACTTTGGGTAGACCATAAAGTTGGGTAGACCATGACGTTGGGTAGACCATGACGTTTTGTAGACCCAGGCTCACAAGCTGGATGCCAGAATAATTTGCGAAAGTAAAGGCGACACACGTAATGTTGACCACGTCACCCCTAGTGGGCCGTTGGTCGAGAAAAATATGGACCGAACACCATATTCCTTATATGCCACAGTGGCGTTTTAATGGGAGGTACTTGGTTCTTAATTTACCCCAAACAGAGTTCCCTGGGTTCCCATCGTACGTCAAAGGATATTTCATTTCGGGTTAAGGGGAGGACATGTCGATTAATATTATTTTTTTTTAATAAGTTAAGACTTAGATAAAGATGGAAGTAGAAAAGATGGTTATATTCAGATTTTATGGATAATGCTATGTTTACGGTTAGGTTTATGGATAATGCTATGTTTAGGGTTAGGTTTAGGGATAATGCTATGTTTAGGGTTAGGTTTATGGATAATGCTATGTTTAGGGTTAGGTTTATGGATAATGCAATGTTTAGGGTTAGGTTAGGGTTAGAGTTCGGTTAAGGTAAATTTTTTTTTAAATTCTAATATTTCTCTATTCCCCAAGGCGGTGTGCGTTGCACTGTGGTTTTAATTTACGTCTATCGGCCCAGTACATCCGACTTCAGCATGCATGTTATGCAAGGGTCTGCTTCCTCCTGCATTTTCTATGGGTTTGCTTACCCGGGGTAATGACCGGTTCTGGGATGGGGATCGAACCTAGCACCTTCGGTTTGTGAGCCGTGTCACTTAACCACTAGCCCATGCCGTCCCCTCTAGTTAGGATTAGATAACATGTTTGTTATTACATCGTCTGACAGTATAGATAACACCATGCTGCTGTAGAGACTGGATGCTCCTCTCAGTATCATGGACCAACGTTGTCAGATTTAAGAAAATCATCGCTAAGACGGCAGAAACGAGGCAGAAGAAGCATAAATTCTCATTTATTCCCGTTGACTTTTTGACACCCGAACCAGAACAGTTAAACCATTGACTAATTATGACGTCACTAACTCAAACTCAGTGATAAAAATATATATTTCTTTTGATTGTGGTCAATGGTACAAAGTGGATCATAATTTATTTTATTTTTATTTATATGTTTATTTTATTTTTATTTATTTTTATTTTTTTTTGGGGGGAGGGGGTTGTTGTACACACAAAACAGGCCACATAGTATCGCTTCGCAGCCGCATGAGGTCAGCGGGCTGCGTATTGGAGACAATCTTCGCCAGATTGGTGAGAGGTAGAGGATAAACGGCAGGAAATAGTGACCATTTTCCAAACGGCAAGCCTCAATCAACATAAATGAATATAAGAAAGAGAGATTTTTCTTACGGCTTACAAAAATCTGAATTGATAAAAATTGCACGACCGTCCACTGAGTCTGTGTATTTTATATGTTTCTAATACACCATCATCATCATCAGGTGGCATCATGCTGAAGTCGGATGCACTGGGCCGTTGGGCGCAAAATAAAAACCACAGTGCTTTGGAGAATAGAGAAATAAGGCGAACGCAAAAAAAAAAGAAAATCATTTATCATGTCCTTTGATGAACATCGTTCTAATCACAACCCGTCTGAAAGAAACTAGATCTCTTGCCAAATCTCCAGCCTGCTCCAGAGTCATGCCCAGGCATTCCTTAACATCTTGGAGCCATCGTCTTCTTGGTCTGCCTCTGTCTGTCTTGCCCGGCACTATACCTTTCATTAGCGTTCTCTCAGGGGAGGAACACTAACGTCTGGTCAGGAAAAATATACTGATCAGACATGTTAGTCAGGTTCAGGTAAAATATATTGATCAGACATGTTAGTCAGGTCAGGCAAAATATACTGATCAGACATGTTTGTCAGGGTCAGGCAAAATATGCTGATCAGACATATTAGTCATGTTCAGGCAAAATATACTGATCACACATGTTAGCCAGGGTCAGGCAAAATATACTGATCAGACATGTTAGTCAGGGTCAGGCAAAATATACTGATCAGATATGTTAGTCAGGGTCAGGCAAAATATACTGATCAGACATGTTAGTCACGGTCAGGCAAAATATACTGATCAGACATGTTAGTCGGGGTCAGGCAAAATATACTGATCAGATATATTAGTCGGGTTCAGGCAAAATATATTGATCAGACATGTTAGTCATGTTCAGGCAAAATATACTGATCAGACATGTTAGTCAGGTTCAGGCAAAATATACTGATCAGACATGTTAGTCAGGGTCAGACAAAATATACTCATCAGACATGTTAGTCACGGTCAGACAAAATATACTGATCAGACATGTTAGCTAGGGTCAGGCAAAATATACTGATCAGACATGTTGGTCAGGATCAGGCAAAATAATCTGGACAAGACGACCCCCACCTTTGCTTCTTCGTAGCCCTTCCCGGAAACGGGCTGTTTTCATGACAGTTTGGCTAACAAGGTGGTAGATCGACGTGATCCCCGTAGTAGTGAGCGACACGCAGATGAAGCCAAGCATAGCACAGCCGCCTGGAGGACCCCAGTCCACCTTCATCAGCACGCTCGGGATGTGAGGAAAGCTGCTGCAACCCATCACTTAACGCCCTTTTCATGGCACACAAAATAGTAACCTCCTCATTATGGCCATTCAACAACAACAACCGTTTTCTGAAGACCGTTGTGTCTGTTGATGGGACTAAAGTATTTCAATTTTATGTTTATGGTGGAGTTTATAAACCAGCTCTTATCTATGCCTAACTCTTCATTTAATGTCTGCATTTTTCTTTCTTTTTTTCGGTCTAAAGTATTCTGAGAACCATTTTAAAACATTTCGACTCGAAGGATTCGATTCTGATCCTAGAAGTTTAGGTAACTGTCCATGTTTCAAAGCCATATGCTGCCACGGGAAAAACACATTTTTAAAATGTTCACACCTCAGAGATAAGTGGACATTTTTACCGGATTTACTGGTTTGCTGGTATTCTGTCATAGTTTCCTCAGGTTGTGTAGTCTCTGGTATTCAGCCTTAGTTTCCCCATTTGGTGTAGCCTCTGGTATTCTGTCAGTTTCCTCAGGTTGTGTAGCCTCTGGTATTCTGTCATAGTTTCCTCAGGTTGTGTAGTCTCTGGTACTCTGCCATAGTTTCCTCATGTTGTGTAGTCTCTGGTATTCAGCCTTAGTTTCCTCATTTGGTGTAGCCTCTGGTATTCTGTCAGTTTCCTCAGGTTGTGTAGCCTCTGGTATTCTGCCATAGTTTCCTCAGGTTGTGTAGCCTCTGGTATTCTGCCATAGTTTCCTCAGGTTGTGTAGCCTCTGGTATTCTCCCACACTTTCCTCAGGTTATGTAGCCTCTGGTATTCTGCCATCGTTTTCTCAGGTTGTATTGCCCCAGCAATATCACAATAATACTAAAATATGTTTGTTACAGAATGTAAATATTCCTCTGCCGCCCACGTGGAAGCTGAAATCGCCCACTAGTGTGCGCTAGTGGCCAGGTTGAAGAACACTGCTGTATGACATGAGCAGGGTATTGCCTGGAACATATTTCAGTTTTAGCGTTACAATAGTTGAAAGGAAAGAATACGTTTTAAACATGAAATGAAAGAAAGTTTCACCTGTGGGTGGAACACAAATTGGGTTATGTTAGTTGGCTTTGTAGATGTGCATTCTATGTCTCTCTGCCACTTCACTCTATCTCTCTCTCTCGCTCTCTCTTTCTCTTTCTGTCTCCTACTGTTTTTCATTTCTTCCTCTTTCACACACTCTTTCTCTATCTGTCTTTCAGTTCTCACTCTCTCTCTCACCTGCAAACGTTGCACCAATTGGGTTGCATTATTTTAGCTACATAGATGTACATTATATGTCTCTCTTCTCTCTCTCTCTCTCTCTCTCTCTCTCTCTCTCTCTCTCTCTATCTATCTATCTATCTCTGTCTTTCTCTTCTTTCTTTCTCACTCTTCCTCTTTTTTTCATAAATCTTTCTCTATTATTTTTTTTTAATTTCTCACTTCCCACTGTTTCTCTCTCTCTCTTTCTCTTTTTCTTGCTCACTCTCTCTCTCTCTCTCTCTCTCTCTCTCTTGCATCTCTTTCTTTCTCTGCATTTCTCTCTTTCCCGCTGTCATTTTCTCTTTTTCTTTATATCTCTTTCTCTTTTTCTTTTTCTATTTATCTTGTTTTCCTTTCATCCTTCTCTTTCTTCCTCTTTCTTCCTCTCATTTTCTCTATTTCTTTCTCTTTCTTTCACTTGGAGCTTTGTGGGGAAAGGGAGAGGGATAGGAAACACTGATCAGACATGTTAGTCAGGGTCAGGCAAAATATACTGATCAGACATGTTAGTCAGGGTCAGGCAAAATATACTGATCAGACATGTTAGTCAGGGTCAGGCAAAACATACTGATCAGACATGTTAGTCAGGGTCAGGCAAAACATACTGATCAGACATGTTAGTCAGAGTCAGGCAAAAATACTGGACAAGACCCTCAACTCGGCTTCCTGGTAGCCATTCCTGGCTAACGAGATGAGGGATTGACGTGATCCCTGTAGCAGTGAGTGACACACAGAGCAAGCCAGGCATAGCGCAACCGCCTAGAGGACTCCTGTTCACCTTCATCAGCACACTCGGAATGTGAGGAAAGCTACCACAACCCGTCACTTCACCACCTTTTTAGGGCCCACAAAAGAGTAAACCTACTCATTGTGGGCATTGGACAGCAACAAATATGGAGATTACATAATGTGCGACAATTTTCATTACTGGCGTCAGTATAATGACCCAGTGGTCTTCAGATAAGGTGTTCACCTCGGGTGCTGGAGGTCGTGGGTTCAATTCACGGTGGAGTCGGCCATTTTTCCACTTGAATCATCCGGTAAAAATGTCCACTTATCTCTGAGTAGTGAGATAAGACACACGTGTGCAGTGGCGCGCACGTTAAAAATACATTGGCAGTTGGAAATTTAAAAGAGTAGGCTTAACGGCCGCTGGTAAGACAAATTCAAGTTAAATATCTACTCAAACTATTCTAGGAATTCTCGCGCCCCCCCCCCCCCCCCCCAAGAGAAAATGTTGTAAAAAAGCAGGTTGGTTATGTGGTTAGCGGTGTGGCATAGATTGCGTCTGACACGCTGCGGGTCTACTTTGCTCTAATTTACTCTTCCACCACCACCAGTCCCCAAAATATTAGATCGTATATTTCAGGGTATACCAACCTAACGGTTGGTAACAGACACTGGGATTCACGTAGCAAGTAAACAACCAATTTTCGACTGCAAAAAAAAATGTGAAACCAAGGAGATCACATCCTCCCAGGACGTCTATCGACATAAGTGGACTGAATATAAATAAATATATCTTCTTCTTCTTCGTTCATCCTCAGTTCAAGGTCACGGTTTTTCTTACCAAGGACACCATTGTTTGTAAGGCTGGTTTATCTCCTTACAGCTTTTATAGATAAATAGATGCTGCAGAAGACGGATGTGTCGGACCGAAAGGGGCAAATATCGTAGTCAAGCTGTAAACTAGTGACACAACGCATTCCGTTCTTCGGACTACATCCTGCTAATCGCAAAGCTCTGTTCAGTGATTGGTAGCAGGAGATTGAGAACGAACGCAGAAGAAGAAGAAGACGATAAATAGATGAATAAAATGATCCATTCGGAAAGTCGTGTTAACTTATGTATTGACAATCTCGTATAAACAGAGAACGGCAGAATTTCGAAAGAGCCTGCAAAAAAAAATTATAGAAAAATATTCTGTAACTTTTTGACCTCATGTATATTTTCTGAGTGTCTTTGTCATCTATGTTTTTGTTTGAAAAAAAAATGTATTTAATGGACTTGTGGTTTCCATTTATTTCGTTGAAATCTGAAGGTAAAGATCGTTTATGGAAAGCATTGTTGATGGTCTCCGTTTTTAGGAACAGAAGTGGCAATTTTTTCCTCCTGGATGTATTGCCTTCACTAACTGTAAGTGTGGTGCTCACGTCAGCAAAGGTAAAGATAGTTTCATAACATGCGTTGTCGTCGGGGTTGAAGTGTCAGAGACTTGATTGTGTTTCGAATCACCTTTTTCTCAGATGTGACTAATTCTTTTTTTTACCCTTTCGCCCTCCGTAATGTCAAGGTAGCCATGGCAACGTAGAGGCTGAACAATCTGAAGAAGTTATGACAGAACACAGCAGAACCACCGAAGTAAAAGTCTCGAGAGTATGTGTCTTTCCCGTGGCAGCATATGGCTGTGAAGCATGGGCGATTGCCAAAACATTTAGAAAAAGAATCGAATCCTTCAAGTCGAAATGTTAGAAAAAGAATCGAATCCTTCAAGTCGAAATGTTAGAAAAAGAATGACATTGTATTAAAGGACAAATATATAAACATTCGGCAAGAGTTGATCATAGAAGAGAGAACTGGCTTATCAATTCCATCATGGACAGAACGTTGAACTATTTTGGTCACATAAAGAGACACAACGGTCTTGAGAGAACAGTGATGGAAGGTATGATACTAGGAGACAAAAGAGGCAGGGGTAAACCAAGAAGACGATGGCACCAAGATATCCAGGAATGCATGGGCAGGGCTTTGACGTAGGCTGGAGTTTTGGCTAGGGGACGATTTTCTTTCATACAGACTGTGATGGGAGCGACGTTCTATAAAGAACAAGTTACATGATAATGAATGCTAAGGTAAGTAGGTAGGTAGATATATATAGGTAGGTAGCAAGGTAGGTAGGTAGGTAGGCAGGTAGGCAGACCGCTTAAAAGGCTGCCATCCATCGCAGTCGATGATAATTTATTTGCCAGCACTATTTTTAGTAAGGATTAACTGCGCTACTTTTTATCCTCACTCTCTCGTCTCGAGCCGCCCGACCCCAATGACAAGTCAAGGACAAGACAACTAGGGTGGAGAGGGAGGGGGGCTACGAGATGCAGGGGAATCCGCATCAAGTACCCGTGAAAACAACGGCGGAGTCCGGAGTCGAACCCACACCACCTGATCACGAAGCCGACGGTTTAACCACTTCGCTACGGAATCCTTGGTAGACCGCTTAACCGACAAAGACCCGTCCTGGCAACCGTCAGTGACAAAGACAAACAGCTGAGTTCCAGGCAACGTGCAGTAATGATGTCAATCCGATAACGCTATTTAGTATCAATTTACAGCTAAGCAGATTGGACCATACCGCGAACAAGGTACATCAGGTCAGGTCATCCCGTAACCGGTGAGGTCATTGGGGCACACATGAAGACATCGTCACAACCCCACGTCACCCTTCTCTGTCAGCGGCCGATGCATGTGCCTCTTCTGGTTGGAGATTGGTCCAATCTTTTATGTTGTCCTCCCATCTCTTTTTTAGACCGCCTCTTCGTCGTCTGCCTTGCAACTTTCCGTGGAGGATCGTATCTGCAAGACCATTTGATCTCGATATGAGACCGTACCAAGCGAGTTCCCTTCTTTTCACAGTTGCCAAGAGGTCTTCAAAAGGCCCTATTGCTGTTGTTATTCTGTCTCGTATTTCCTCATTTGTAACTCGATCTTTGTACATGACGTTTAAAAGTCTTCGGAAACATCTCATCTCCAAGGCTTGTATTCTTCGTTGAAGGTCAGCTGTAATTGTCCATGTCTCACAAGGATAGAGGAATATTGACAAGACCAGTGTAAGCATTAATCTGATTTTCGTGCATAGTGCTAATCGTTCATCTTGCTAGACATACTCGTACATACCCGTCTTTTTAAAAGTGGAAACAAGAATAAAAACAAAGCCGAAGAAGAAGTACCAACCTTGGATCTTCTCATCCCCAAAAATGTGCTTCTTGCTGATTTTCTTGGGCTTTCTTCTCTGAACTCTCTCTGAGGCCTGTTGCAGAAGACATAAACAATTGCATAAACAAGGTTAAACATCTAAAATAGTATATACAAGCCAAGTTGAACATCTAGATTATCATAAACAAGGTTAAACATCTAAAATAGTATATACAAGCCAAGTTGAACATCTAGATTATCATAAACAAGGTTAAACATCTAAAATAGTATATACAAGCCAAGTTGAACATCTAGATTATCATAAACAAGGTTAAACATCTAAAATAGTATATACAAGCCAAGTTGAACATCTAGATTATCATAAACAAGGTTAAACATCTAAAATAGTATATACAAGCCAAGTTGAACATCTAGATTATCATAAACAAGGCAAGTTAAATATCCAAAAATAATATAAACAAGACCACTAAACATCAATATAATATAAACAAGACCGCTAACATCAAAATAATATAAACAAGACCGCTAACATCAAAATAATATAAACAAGACCGCTAACATCAAAATAATATAAACAGGAGAAGTTAAACATCAAAATAACTCAAACTTGACACGGTAAACATCAAAATAACACAAACTAGACAAGTTAAACATCAAAATAAAATAACCAAGACGAATTAAATATCTTAAATTACATTTAAAAAGACAATTCAAACATCAAAAATAATAAAAACAACATATTTTGAACTCGTTTTCTTCTTCTTCTTCTTCTTCTTCTTCTTCTTCTTCTTCTTCTTCTTCTTCGTTCTCAAACTCCAGCTACTAAGATCTGACAAGGGCTGTGCAAGAAGCAGGATGCAGTCTGAAGAACGGAATACGTTTTCTCGTAGTTTACAGCTTGACTGCGATATTTGAATTTTTCGGTCCAACATATCAAAGTTCAGCAGACATTTATGGGTACCAGATTTGCCTTCCCTCTTCAATCCATTCTCCTGATCCAGTCTTCCCTGCTGCAGCCTGTTTATGCAGGAACACCACGTGGAGGTGGAGAAAGGTCTTGGCAGCTCTGGGTCGCTGGTCATGACGCTAGCAGTCAGCTGGGGGTCCCTGACGGGTACAACCTATATCATACCCATCATCCTGATCCCATCCATAGATCTAACGCCTGTTGTCTAATGTCTATAATCAAACCACGCAGAAATGATTATCAATGCATAACGTCTGATAACCCGTGAGGACGGTGTGGGGTAGGGGAAAAGTGACACGGCTCACAAACCGAGGGTGCTGGGTTCGATCCCCATCACAGCACCAGCGCGTTACCCCGGGGAAGCAAACCCTTAGAAAATGCAGGAGGAAGCAAACTCCTACATAAATTGCATGATGAAGTCGGATACATTAGGCCTGCAGGTGCAAAATAAAAACCACAGTGCAACGCACAACATCTTGAGGAAATGATAAATAAGGCGAACGCCAAAACCACAAAAACAAAAATTAATTCTGATAACCCTTATTTTTTTGGTTTGTGTGTCCAATTTGTGTCTCAAGTTCACGAAAACAGCTTTATCAAAGCATAATCTCTTCGTTATTTCTAATGTTCATCTTTCATCCTGTTTTTAAATGATAAAAAAACTTCCCGTTCACAATAACTTCGCGTCTTGCTGTCTGTTTCAAGTTACTAAACCAGACGTTCATTTAGCACTGCACTGTACGCCACGCCCCCTGGAAGGCAGAGATAAACAAAGATAGACAATCCGGCACGGGCGTTCTCAAACATGCACGGCTTATCGCGTGGTCGGTAACTTGAAAGGTATCATAAGATGGGATAAGTTATAACAAAGGTCACCTAAGAAATACATTCAGCCGAATGGTTCATGGGTAGGAATGAATATGGCAGCTTTAATATTACGCCCCGGTGTTACCGGAGTGCAAGAGAGGAGCAAAAAATAGTAACTGCAACCTGCAGGCATGTCGTAAGAGAGAAATAATGCAGGCTGGATATGGGACTCGCTACCCTACCCTGTGGAAACTTTGAACATTAGAAACATCAGAACTGGATTAAACTTACTTACTTACTTCCCGTGTCCAAGCATCACGTTATATATCTTCCATCCAGTATCCAGCGACATGGATTGCCTTGTCATTTGCCTCCAGCATGTCGCACCTATTGCATGTTTCCTGGAGGTTGGGCAGGTCATCGGGTGGTCTGGGTCCTGTATTGCCCCACAATCACGCGTGTCATCATCTGTGTATCCTCATCGTTTCATATTCCTCTTGCACCGTGATACACCAGTTCGGAGTCTGTTCAGCGACTTCCATGTTGTGTATGGTAGATGATGTCCAGGAGCAGGTTCTTCCCGAAGTTCCATCTCTGGGGCCTGCACCAATTTGTGCCACATCTCGATACGGTGACGTGTTATATAAGACAATGTGCGGTCTAATTTCACGCCTAATTATTTGGGACCCGTGCAGTGTTCAAGCTCCAGCCCTTTCCACCTAATCTGACAATTTCTTTTTTGCCTCTCTGTTTCTGAGGTTACATACCTGGGTATTACTGGGATTTGGTTTAAGGTGCTTCTTGTGGCAATATTCTGCAAGGGCATTGAGAGAACTTGACAGTTTGCTTTCCTCTTCCTCAAACCCTTTTCCCTGGGCAGCAAGTGCTGTGTCATCAGCATAGATGAATGTCCTAGCGTCTGTGTCCATGGGTAGGTCATATGCTAGGACACTTCCTTGTGCCAGGCCATTGTTTTTGTTTCGCCATTTGCTGTCTTATTTCCCAGAGTTACATCGAATCGCCTATTTTTCAGTAGGCATTTGATGATATTGGTCAGATGCCAGTCTTTTGTTATGGTGTATAGTTTTGGCTTGGCTTCGTTCATTCTCAAACTCCCGCTACCTAACCCTGAAAGGGCTTACGTAGCAGAATGTAGACCAGAGAACGGAATGCGTTGTGTCGTAGTTTACAGCTTGACTGCGATATTTGCACCTTTCGGTCCAACACATCCGACTTCAGCAAACATTTTTTGAGTACCGGGTTAGCATTCCCTTTTCGATCCCTTCTCCTTAGCCAGTCTGCCCTGTTGCAGCCTGTTATCCAGGATCACCGCGTGAAGTTGTAGAAGGGTCTTGGCAGCTTTGGTTCGCTGGCCCTGACGCTAGCAGTCAGCTATGAGTCGCTGACCACTGCAGCTCATGCGCTGCTCAGCATCTTGATCCCGTGTATAGCTTTGATAGTAGTCTCCGAAAGACTTGACTGAATATGACCATTAGTCATTAATTTGACTTTATGTGGCCCTTTAACATTAACTTGACTTATGTTGCCCTTGGTCGCTAACTTGACTTTATGCGTCCCTTTAACATTAACTGAACTTAATGTTGCCGTTGGCTGCTAACTTGACATTATGTGGCTCATGATCATTAACTTGACTGTGTGCTGTTCTTGATCCATCAACTACTCTTTATACATCTCTTGCTTATTAACTTGTCTTTATGTGACTCTTTGGCATTAACTTGACTTTATATGGCCCTAAGTCTAATGACTTGGCCTCATTATCATTGGTCATTAACTTGACTGTGTGCGGCCCTTTGTCTAGTAACTTGACTTCATACTGCGCCTGATCCATTAACGTTACCTGGTAGGGTAAAGGGGGAACATGCTAAACGGTTTAGCACCACAGTAAAGTAGACGGCCAATGCCCAACTTTATGAGAAATACTCTGGTCAGAGAGCTGTGGAGGTGAATCGTCGCCTACGCCAATCACGTGTTGGTAACGATGCTGGTTGTGAAAATAACGATGAAGATAGAGAAGGTGATGGTTGTGGTGGTGACGACTGCGACAACGATGAATGAGCGATGGTACTGACTATAAGGATTGTGATGATGAAGACGATGATAATAGGACGATGGAAAGGAAGGCTAACGTCTGGTCAGACAGAACGTACAGGACAGGACACTTATCTTGGCTTCCTTGTAGCCCTTCCTGGAAACGGGCTGTTTTCATGGCAGCCTGGGTGACGAGGTGGGGGATCGACGTAACAGCGATCGACACGCAGATGAAGCCAAGAATAGCACGGCCGCCTGGAGGACCCTGGTCAACTTTCATTAGCACGCTCGGGATGTGAGGAAAGCTACTGCAACCCACAACTTAAACGTCATAACGGACTGGGAAAAAAACAGTGGGCATGGTTCCTGGAAGACGACCCAGAGGAGGACCAAGATGATGATGGATACAAGACATCAAGGGGACGTTGAATTTTGGGATGGAGCAGATGGGAAGGCCAACGGCTGACAGGGATTCCTATAGGCAGGCTATGATGAAATCGACGATCCGCACTACACGGAATTCTGCTATTTGCAAAGCCATGATCAGAGCTTGGTAGCAGGAGTTTGATCCCCAACGCAGAAGGCGATGTAGAAGACGTTTAGTAAAGGACACGCTACATCATGATGATGAATTACATCTATCTCTTTCATAAACTTGTCTGGTCTGTCTTTTGTCATCAAACATTCCTTCACATAATCACATCTATTTCCCTCAAAAACTTGGTGGACTGTCTCAGGCTTACATCTATTTCCCTAAAAGAACGTGGCAGACTGTCTCAAGCTTACATCTATTTCCCTAAAAAACGAAGTGGACTGTCTCAGGCTTACATCTATTTCTCTCAAAAACTTGATGGATTGTCTCATACTTACATCTATTTCTCTCAATAACTTTGTGATCTGTCTCAGACTTACATCTATTTCACTCAAAAACTTGGTGGACTGTCTCAGATTTACATCTATTTCACTCAAAAACTTGGTGGACTGTCTCAGACTTACGTCTATTACACCCAAAAATTTGAAAGTCTAAGACTTCTCTCGACACCGTACAGTTTTTCCGCAACATAATACCATCTATTCCTACCAAAAACATGGCGGTGTGTCCATCAAAGTAAACCTCTAACATTTCTTCCAAGATAGTAACAAATAATAAGTGAGAATAGGGAGGCAGCTAATCAACTCAATCAGTATTTTGGCACAGTCTACACAAAAGAGGACTGCTCCAAGTTCCCAGAGCCTATAGATATCTTTCATAGAGACATGGATACAGCGGGATTAAGATCAATCTGTATTACAGAGAAAATGGAAAATGGTTTGTAAAAAATTGGAGGGGTTGAAAGTGGACAAAGGTCCAGGTAAAGATAGTATTCATCAAAAATTGCTGTTAGAAATTAGAGACCAACTAGCAAAACCATTGGCTATATTATGTACTCAATCACTTACAAAAGGGATTGTTCTACGGGATTGGAAAGATGCAGGAGTGATCCCCTTATTCAAATTAATGCGGAGCCGGTGGACGCAATGCAAAGACAGAACAGCCTGAAGAAATTATGGCAGGGCACCAACAAAATGATAAAAGGAAAAGTCTTGAGAGCCTGTGTTTTACCTGTGGCAGCTTATGGCTGTGAAGCATGGGCGATTACCAAAACTTCTAGACAAAGAATCGAATCTTTCGAGTCAAAATGTTACAGAAAGATCCTCAGAATACCCTGGACAGAGAAAAGAACAAATGTAGACATTCTGCAAGAGTTGAGCATAGAGGAGAACTGGTTTATCAATTCCATTTTGGCTAGAAAATGCAAATACTTTGGTCACATCAAGAGACACAATGGTCTTGAGAGAACGGTGATGGAAGGTATGGTGCCAGGCAAAAAGAGGAAGGGGTAGACCAAGAAGACGATGGCACCAATATATCCAGGAATGCCTGAGTATGATAGTGGCGGAGGCTGGTGATTTGGCAAGGGAACGAGTTTCTTTCAGACAGACTGTGATGGGAGCGACGTTCTACAAAGGACATGCTACATGATGATGATGCCGGTGGACGTTATTTATCTAGAATTTGCAAAGGCCTTTGATAGAGTAGCTCATCGAAGATTATTTAGAAAGTTAAAATCACATGGAATAGGTGGGCAAGATGCCAAATGGATTGAAAATTGGTTAAGGGAAAAAGGCAGAGAGTGGACATAAATAAGGAGTACTCTGAGTGGTGTGAAGTGAAAAGTGGAGTGCGACTAGGCTCGGATTAGGGACCAATTTTGTTCTTGATATACATAAACGATTTGGACATTGATCCATGATTACAAAATTTGCTGATAACTCAAAACTATGCTGTAGTGTCTCATCTAAAGCAGAAGTGGACATATTGAGGTCCAATTTAGAAAACATTCAAGAATGGTCTATAAGCTGGCAAATGGAGTTTAATGTAGATAAATGTACAGTCATCCACATGGGTAGATCCAATATGGAACATAATTACAGAATGGGAGAGAACAATATTAGAAAGACAGATAAAGATAGGGACCTAGGGGTTATAATAGATTATACAGGTAAAGTGAGGGAACAAGTTCAGGTAGCAGGGAAAAAGGCAAATGCAATGTTGTAAGGTATGATAAAAAGGAATATTAAACAAAGGAGCAAAGGAAGTGAAAGTCAAACTGCATAAATCACTAGTTAGATCTAGACTGGAGTACTGTGTACAGGTGTGGAGTCCTTATCATAGAGGGGACATAAACATGCTAGAAAGAATACAAAACAGAACGACAAAGCTGATAGTGGGATTCCAGAATTACAGTTATGAGGAAAGACTCAGAAAAACCGGCCTACAGTGTCTAGAATAGAGAAGAATTCAAGGTGACTTAATACAGGTTTATAAGATAATCATAGGAATAGATAAATTAGACTATAACAAGTTTTTCTAAATACAACCACCCACAAGAAGAAAAGGGCACAGCTACAAGTTGACTAAAGAGAGGTCCAGATTAGATATTAGGAAAAAAGTTTTTAGTTAGAGAGTGGTGAATGCTTGGAATGCATTGCCACAGGAGGTAGTGGAGGCAGGGACAATTAATGCATATAAGAATAAAGTGGATGCGTATAGCGTTTAGAGCAAGGTGATGTAAATGAAACTGGCTGTATACAGACTCTGCAGGGTCTTCTATACTAGTATAAAGACGTTAAGTTAAGTTAGGTTAAGTTAAGTTAAGACGTTTAGTTAATGTCGTCTATTGAACTTCCTATTTTGACCTTAAATCCCCACCAGTAATGCCTCAAGTTTATGGACTTAACTTTAATTTTAGTGGAGTCTGCGCTAGTACTAATTATATACGACATCAATGATTTTGTTGTCTGCATTTTGCAAAGTTTATTAGCACATCATACTTTTTTCTAGGTGAATCTCATTTTATAACTCTGCTGACCTTTTGGCTACGGATGTGTTTATTGATATTACATCTTTCAGGGCGCACTCGTGCGTAATTTTTAATCGTGTATTTAAACTCTCGCTTAATATATCTGCAATGCTGTCTCTTGTATAAACTTTACTGTCTTTTGTAGTTCACATGCAGGTCCATAAAGTTTCTCTTCCAGTGTTGTTTCTATGGGCCAGTGAGATTTTCTCTGTATATCATATTCAGGACAGGGATCAAGATGCTGAGCAGCGCATGAGCTGCAGTGGTCAGCGATCCATAGCTGACTGCTAGCGTCAGGGCCAGCGAACAAGAGCTGCCAAGACCCTTCTACACCTCCACGCGGTGTTCCTGGATAACAGGCTGCAGGAGGGCAGACACAACGCATTTCGTTCTCTGGGCTACATTCTGCTACGTAAGCCCTTTCAGTGTTTGGTAGCGGGAGATTGAGAACGAACGAAGAAGAAGAAGAAGATATTCGGGACAGTTTTGTAGTATGCGCTCTGCTGTCTGGGGCGCTTGTCCGGATGTACACATGACTGAGTTGCCAATCTTCATTTTTGTGTACATGTGGCTGCGGAGTCGGTTGTGTCCTGTTCTAAGGCGCAACACAACAGTTTGCTCTTGTCTGTTCATGTTATGGTAATCGTCTGGTGTTACTGTCGGTGGCTTTCTGATTGATTTGATGATCCTTATCTTCTGTTGGTGGCTTTCTGATTGATTTGATCATCCTTATCTTCTGTTGGTGGCCTTCTGATTGATTTGATCATCCTTATCTTCTGTTGGTGGCTTTCTGATTGATTTGATCATCCTTATCTTCTGTTGGTATGTAACTGGCACATCTGGTTGCTCGTCTGCAGCACCCTCCTTTGCCAGTTGATTTGCTCTCTCGTTTCCTGGTACTCCACAATGAGAAGGTATCCACTGCATGACAATCTTGCGCTGGTTGCTCAGTTTAGACAGTAGAGCCTGTTGATCTGGCAGTTTCTCAAATTTAAGTGCTTGGAGTGCTGATTGTGCATCTGTAAGAAATACTACAGGTTGTGAACTGACTTTGGTGTTCAACAGTTTCTCAGTTGCTACCTTGATTGCCTGTATTTCTGCATCATATGTATGACAGAATGTCCCAGTTGGTACTCTGACTGTATCCCTAATGTTGTTTGGGTATTCTATGTACACTCCCGCTCCACCATTCTTTACTGCATTCTGTGCTGACCCATCTGTGTATACTCTGATCCAGAGGTCTTGTGGGTATTCTTCATCCAGGAAATTGAGGATCACTATCCTACGTTGCACACTGTTCTGTTCATCCTTGTCTAATATTCCTTTCACTTTTGTTTGAATGCGTACTGATAGTCCGTTCTCCTGTCTCCGATGGGTTTGTTCTGGCACAGACTTTAGGGGGATGTCGACTTCAGGTAAATCTATAATTTGCCTGCGAAGTCGTTTGGCCTGATGTATAAAACTACTTCTTTTCAGTCTTCCCATTGCTAAATTTTGAAATCTGTCTTTTAATGGATGGCTCGGCATGCAGTGGAACTTTTCTGCGTGTGTTAATACCTTTGTGTCTCTGCGCTCTCTTAGTGCTTGTATCCTCCCCATTTTCTCCAGCTCCACTACAGGTGTTGATTTCATTGCTCCTGTAATGACTCTGTGCCTGATTTTGCACCTAATCCACATCTTTTAGGGTAGTGTTTGCTGCGGGGCACCACGCTGCTGACCTATATTCTAGATGTGACCGTATACCTTGTTGGTAAATTTTGTTAAGTATTTTTCCACTAGCTCCCCATGTGGTTCCACTTAATTTTCTCAGGATAGCTAACTTTCTCCTGGCTTTTTTGGCTGCCTTGTTGACGAGTTGCCTTCATGTCAACCTATCAACAAATGTAACTCCAAGACAGGCGGGTTGTGTATCTTCTTTGAGGTGTTCTCCATTTATCTTGATAACTCCAGCTTTTTGTTTTGGGGAGAGGGTGAAAAGCGTAGTGCTACATTTTTCGGTGTTAATGTTTACACACCATCTGTTTGTCCATGAGGTGAAGGCATCAATAGCTCTTTGCAGTATTCTGGTGGCCACTGTTGCTTGCTCATTTGTATACCATATTACCAAGTCATCTGCATACATTGAAACTTTTGTTCCTTGCTCAGCAATCAAGTCATTGATGAAAACTATGAAAAGTGTAGGGGAAAGAACCCCTCCCTGAGGCACACCATGACGCAGTAGAATTTTCTTACTCTTGAGACCATCTAGTTGGACTCTGGCTCCTCTGTTATGTAAGTATGCTTTTATCCATTTGTACATCCTACCCATCACTCCATTATTTCTCAGTTTCTTTAAAAGTCCTTCTTTCCAAACTTATCAAAAGCTTTCCTTAAGTCTATCCATGCTGCTAATACTAATTTCTTGTCCTGGAATGCGTCCTCGATCTGTTGTGAGAGGTATGTTGCCTGGTCTTCAGTGGAGTTGCATTTTCTGAATCCTGCCTGCTGCGGCACAAGAAGGTTTTGGCTCTCAAGATACCACTGCAGCCTTAGGTTGATAATACGTTCCATTGTTTTACATATGCAGCTTGTGAGGCTGATTGGTCTATAGCTGGATGCATGGAACTATCTTTCCCTGGTTTTTAGAGTGGTATCATGATTGCTTCTCTCCAGGTCTGTGGGACTGTACCTGATGTCCAACAAATGTTGAAGATCTGAACCAGCTTTGTTTTTGCTGCTGTTCCCAAGTTCTTGATCATCTCATTGGACACTCCGTCTGTTCCTGGCGACTTTCTCATTTTCAGTTTGGATATTGCAAACTCCAGTTCTTTGTATGTGATTGGTGTCTCCATAACTTCGGGCATGGCACCATCTCGTCCTGTATGTGATTGGTGTCTCCATAACTTCGGGCATGGCACCATCTCGTCATGTATGTGATTGGTGTCTCCATAACTTCGGGCATGGCACCATCTTGTCCTGTATGTGATTGGTGTCTCCATAACTTCGGGCATGGCACCATCTCGTCCTGTATGTGATTGGTGTCTCCATAACTTCGGGCAAGGCACCATCTCTTCATGTATGTGATTGGTGTCTCCATAACTTCGGGCATGGCACCATCTCGTCCTGTATGTGATTGGTGTCTCCATAACTTCGGGCATGGCACCATCTTGTCCTGTATGTGATTGGTGTCTCCATAACTTCGGGCATGGCACCATCTCGTCCTGTATGTGATTGGTGTCTCCATAACTTCGGGCATGGCACCATCTCGTTCTGTATGTGATTGGTGTCTCCATAACTTCGGGCATGGCACCATCTCGTCCTGTATTTGATTGGTGTCTCCATAACTTCGGGCATGGCACCATCTCGTTCTGTATGTGATTGGTGTCTCCATAACTTCGGGCATGGCACCATCTCGTTCTGTATGTGATTGGTGTCTCCATAACTTCGGGTATGGCGCCATCTCGCTCTGTATGTGATTGGTGTCTCCATAACTTCGGGTATGGCGCCATCTCGCTCTGTATGTGATTGATGTCTCCATAACTTCGGGTATGGCACCATCTCGCTCTGTATGTGATTGGTGTCTCCATAACTTCGGGCATGGCACCATCTCGTTCTGTATGTGATTGGTGTCTCCATAACTTCGGGTATGGCGCCATCTCGCTCTGTATGTGATTGGTGTCTCCATAACTTCGGGTATGGCACCATCTCGCTCTGTATGTGATTGGTGTCTCCATAACTTCGGGCATGGCACCATCTCGTTCTGTATGTGATTGGTGTCTCCATAACTTCGGGCATGGCACCATCTTGTCCTGTATGTGATTGGTGTCTCCATAACTTCGGGCATGGCACCATCTCGCTCTGTATGTGATTGGTGTCTCCATAACTTCGGGCATGGCACCATCTCGTCCTGTATGTGATTGGTGTCTCCATAACTTCGGGCATAGCACCATCTCGTCCTGTATTTGATTGGTGTCTCCATAACTTCGGGCATGGCACCATCTCGTTCTGTATGTGATTGGTGTCTCCATAACTTCGGGCATGGCACCATCTCGCTCTATATGTGATTGGTGTCTCCATAACTTCGGGCATGGCACCATCTCGTTCTGTATGTGATTGGTGTCTCCATAACTTCGGGCATGGCACCATCTCGTCCTGTATGTGATTGGTGTCTCCATAACTTCGGGCATGGCACCATCTCGTCCTCTATGTGATTGGTGTCTCCATAACTTCGGGCATGGCACCATCTCGTCCTGTATGTGAATGGTGTCTCCATAACTTCGGGCATGGCACCATCTCGCTCTGTATGTGATTGGTGTCTCCATAACTTCGGGCATGGCACCATCTCACTCTGTATGTGATTGGTGTCTCCATAACTTCGGGCATGGCACCATCTCGTCCTGTATGTGATTGGTGTCTCCATAACTTCGGGCATGGCACCATCTTGTCCTGTATGTGATTGGTGTCTCCATAACTTCGGGCATGGCACCATCTCGTCCTGTATGTGATTGGTGTCTCCATAACTTCGGGCATGGCACCATCTCGTTCTGTATGTGATTGGTGTCTCCATAACTTCGGGCATGGCGCCATCTCGTCCTGTATTTGATTGGTGTCTCCATAACTTCGGGCATGGCACCATCTCGTTCTGTATGTGATTGGTGTCTCCATAACTTCGGGCATGGCACCATCTCGTTCTGTATGTGATTGGTGTCTCCATAACTTCGGGTATGGCGCCATCTCGCTCTGTATGTGATTGGTGTCTCCATAACTTCGGGTATGGCACCATCTCGCTCTGTATGTGATTGATGTCTCCATAACTTCGGGTATGGCACCATCTCGCTCTGTATGTGATTGGTGTCTCCATAACTTCGGGCATGGCACCATCTCGTTCTGTATGTGATTGGTGTCTCCATAACTTCGGGCATGGCGCCATCTCGCTCTGTATGTGATTGGTGTCTCCATAACTTCGGGTATGGCACCATCTCGCTCTGTATGTGATTGGTGTCTCCATAACTTCGGGCATGGCACCATCTCGTTCTGTATGTGATTGGTGTCTCCATAACTTCGGGCATGGCACCATCTTGTCCTGTATGTGATTGGTGTCTCCATAACTTCGGGCATGGCACCATCTTGTCCTGTATGTGATTGGTGTCTCCATAAATTCGGGCATGGCACCATCTCGTCCTGTATGTGATTGGTGTCTCCATAACTTCGGGCATGGCACCATCTCGTCCTGTATGTGATTGGTGTCTCCATAACTTCGGGCATGGCACCATCTCGTCCTGTATGTGATTGGTGTCTCCATAACTTCGGGCATGGCACCATCTCGTTCTGTATGTGATTGGTGTCTCCATAACTTCGGGCATGGCACCATCTCGTCCTGTATGTGATTGGTGTCTCCATAACTTCGGGCATGGCACCATCTCGTCCTGTATGTGATTGGTGTCTCCATAACTTCGGGCATGGCACCATCTCGTCCTGTATGTGATTGGTGTCTCCATAACTTCGGGCATGGCACCATCTCGTCCTGTATGTGATTGGTGTCTCCATAACTTCGGGCATGGCACCATCTCGTCCTGTATGTGATTGGTGTCTCCATAACTTCGGGCATGGCACCATCTCGTCCTGTATGTGATTGGTGTCTCCATAACTTCGGGCATGGCACCATCTCGTTCTGTATGTGATTGGTGTCTCCATAACTTCGGGCATGGCACCATCTCGTCCTGTATGTGATTGGTGTCTCCATAACTTCGGGCATGGCACCATCTCGTCCTGTATGTGATTGGTGTCTCCATAACTTCGGGCATGGCACCATCTCGTCCTCTATGTGATTGGTGTCTCCATAACTTCGGGCATGGCACCATCTCGTCCTGTATGTGATTGGTGTCTCCATAACTTCGGGCATGGCACCATCTCGTTCTGTATGTGATTGGTGTCTCCATAACTTCGGGCATGGCACCATCTCGTTCTGTATGTGATTGGTGTCTCCATAACTTCGGGCATGGCACCATCTCGTCCTGTATGTGATTGGTGTCTCCATAACTTCGGGCATGGCACCATCTCGTCCTGTATGTGATTGGTGTCTCCATAACTTCGGGCATGGCACCATCTCGTCCTCTATGTGATTGGTGTCTCCATAACTTCGGGCATGGCACCATCTCGTCCTGTATGTGATTGGTGTCTCCATAACTTCGGGCATGGCACCATCTCGCTCTGTATGTGATTGGTGTCTCCATAACTTCGGGCATGGCACCATCTCGCTCTGTATGTTATTGGTGTCTCCATAACTTCGGGCATGGCACCATCTCGTCCTGTATTTTGTCGTTCCTCACGAACACTTCGTTGTTTCTCTCTGTCTACTTCAATGTTGCTATCTTTTGCAAAAGAGTCGGCAAAGTAATCAGCGGCTTGTTTGCCTGTGAGGATGTTTCCATCTTTGTTTAATGTAATCTTTGTGTTTCTCTGTGCACCCTCATCATTAAGTTGTTTTTACCAACTTCCACAGTTTTCTGGTATCCTTTTCAAAGTTCAGAGACTCTATTTTCTCCCTCCAAATTCTTCTTCTAGCAACTTTTCCCTTTGAAATTTGGCCTTAGCATGTTGATATTTTTGGTGGTGTTCTTGACATGGACTAATCTCTGCTTGCTTTCTAGATGTTTCTACCTCGTTTTGCAGTTGTTCTAATTCACTATTCCAGTATGACCTATATTGTTTGCGGGCCCCTCTAGGTATTGTTTCATGGGCAGCCTGTAGCATGCATCTGCTGAAATTATATACTACCTTATTTATATCTTCATCTGTTGTTAGATTTCTAGTCAGCACAATAGACCGATGCTGGTACATTGACCAGTCTGCCTTCCTGTAATTCCACCGAGGCAGGGTACTACTTTCCTTGACATATTCATTTTCAATAGTTAGAAATACTGGCCTGTGGTCACTACCTCCAAGTTGTTTCCCTACAATGCGTGTAATGCTCCATTCCATGCATGGTGAGTGGAATGCCAAATCTGGTGTAGAAGTGGTGTGCCATGATCTCGAGTAGAATGTCGGTGGGTCTGTTGGCTGGTTAATCAAGATAAGTCCAATGTCATCCTGCCAGTTTTCTAGCTCCTCACCCCTCCTATCCATTTGATCATAGCCCCAGCTCTGCGAGTGGCTATTGAAGTCTCCACATACCATCAGTCTTTCCCTTGTTGGGATCGTGTCTAGCCCCAGCTCTGCGAGTGGCTATTGAAGTCTCCACATACAATCAGTCTTTCCTTTGTTAGGACCGTGTCTAGCCCCAGCTCTGCGAGTGGCTATTGAAGTCTCCACATACAATCAGTTTTCCTTTGTTGGGACCGTGTCTAGCCCCAGCTCTGTGAGTGGCTATTGAAGTCTCCACATACAATCAGTCTTTCCTTTGTTAGGACCGTGTCTAGCCCCAGCTCTGCGAGTGGCTATTGAAGTCTCCACATACAATCAGTTTTCCTTTGTTGGGACCGTGTCTAGCCCCAGCTCTGTGAGTGGCTATTGAAGTCTCCACATACAATCAGTCTTTCCTTTGTTAGGACCGTGTCTAGCCCCAGCTCTGCGAGTGGCTATTGAAGTCTCCACATACAATCAGTTTTCCTTTGTTGGGACCGTGTCTAGCCCCAGCTCTGTGAGTGGCTATTGAAGTCTCCACATATAATCAGCCTTTCCTTTGTTGCAATCGTATCCAGTGCCCGTGGACGATCACTCGGACAGTAATGATTTAGCAGGTGGAATTCTGTACTTTCTGTCTTAAGATGCATCATCGGGTACTCTGCCCCCTCCATATATACTTCCTGCTGATAAGCATTGATGCTATTTCTCACAAGTGTCAGTATTACACCCTTCTGCCTGTCTTGTCGGTCAGACCTATAGCACTGGTATCCTCTAATTTTGAAGGCAATATCTTTATTGAGATGCGTTTCTTGCAATATTCTCAAGCTCTAATTGTTTACTATAACTATATCTTTTGCTGTTGATGCATTCATCAAGCCAGTGCATTACTTTAAGTGTTCTTTCCTTTGTTTTTGGTTTTGTTTGGCCAGTAGCTCTATTCTCGTGCCTCCTGACTCCACGAGGCATCCGAGAAGGACCTCCAGTAATAAAGTTTGGGCCCTTTCGAGACGGTGGACCCGGCACTGTACCTGCCTGGTTGTCCACTACAGGCCGAGCGCCCTAACGTTTTGCAGCCAAAGGCATACTTTCATGTTGCGTATTTGCGTGGCATCCTGATTGCTGCGGTGCGCCTTTTGGCTGGTTGCCTCCGTCTTCAGCACCTTAACGTTGCTTGGGCAGACTGTGGTCTTGCTCGAAGGGATGTGTGATGATGATGATATGAACTTATGGGCCCATTTTTCAAGTATCCCTGAAGAGAGGCAGTCCAGTGTGTCTGTGTCCCAGGATCGTCACGTCCTGCCAGAAACGTAGCATATACATGTGAGTGGGGTATCTCCTTACTCCCCTTTAGTATTCTTGGCTCCTCTGCAGTGATGGTACGTCTAGCATTCCCCGCCACCTGGGAGGTTGTCACAAAGGGGCAGAGGTGCAATGTCCGCTGGCCTGCATCTCTTCTACGTCCATTGGGATGACTGATAGAAGACAAAAGTAAAAAACGAGGCAAGAAGGCATTTAACCCATGAAGTGGGGGTGGATTGGTTTAGCCCAGAGCGTGTACCACTCGCCGGTGGGTTCTGCAGCTCCACCTAAAGGGCTCCACCTGCTCCTCGGCCTCTTAGTCTGGCCCCTCTCCAAGGACCTGTCCGGCTTGGGTGACCCTAACAGGAGTATAACTCCCGCCGGCATAGCTCCCTGAATCATTGGGACACGCAAGCTCTCCAACCCCGTCAAGGTGGGCCTACATTTGGAGAGGGTTTACATTATGAAAACTATTGTTTACATTTTCCTAACGTTAATTGTACGTCGGTCACAATACCACGTGATGGAGCTGTTCTATTTTAAGTCAATACCTTTAATTCTTGCTGCGTTGGAGTCGGTGGATATACTGAGGTCGGATTTAGATAACATTCGAGAATGATCTGTGAGCTGTGAAATGGACTTTAATGTAGATAAATGTAGTCATCCACATGGGTAGATCCAATATCGAACATAATTACAGAATGGGAGAGAACAATATTAGAAAGATAGATAAAGAAAGGGACCTAGGGGTTATAACAGACCATACAGGTAAGGTGAGGGAGCAAGTTCAGGTAGCAGTAAAAAAGACAAATGCAATGTTAGGGATGATAAAAAGAAATATTAAATATAGGAGCAAAGAAGTGATTGACAAACTGTATAAAGCATTAGTTAGACCTAGATTGGAGTACTGTGTTCAGGTGGGGAGTTGAATTTTGAGAGGAGATATAAACATCCTGGAAAGGATACAAAAAAGAGCGACAAAACTGATAGTGGATTCCAGAATTACAGTTATGAGGAAAGACTCAGAAAAACCGGCCTACAGTGTTTAGAAAAGAATGAAAGGTTACTTAATAGAGGTTTATAGGATAAGGGAAAGGATAATTTAGACTATAAAACAAGTTTTTTTCAAAATTCAACCACCCACAAGAACAAGAGCGCACACCTACAAATTAACTAAAGAAAGGTCCAGATTAGATATTAGGAAATATTTTTTTAGTCAGAGATTGGTGATCACTTAGAATGCATCGCCGTAGGAAGTTGTTTTTCTTTTCGTTTGCCTTATTTCTCTATGCTCTATTGCACTGTGGTTTTTATTTTGCGCCTGTCAGCCCAGTGCATCCAACTTCGGCATGCATTTTATGTAAGGACCTGCTTCCTCCTGCATTATCTTAGGGTTTGCTTCCCCGGGGTGACGGTCAGTGCTGTGATGGGGATCGAACCTGGTTGTGAGCCGTGTCACTTAACCACTATCCCACGCCGTCCCCATAGGAAGTAATGGAGGCAGTGACAATTAATGCATTCAAGAATAGATTGGATGCACATATCTTTAAGAGCAAGGAGATGTAAATGAAACTGGTTATATACAGACTGTAGAGTCTTCTAAATCAGTATAAAGACGTTAGGCTAAGTTAAGTTATAGTGCCGTTCTATTTTAAGATTTGTCGATCACACAGACGGGAATAAATCGCTGGGTTTTGACTGCTTTTAATCTATTTTAAAGTATTTTCAAAGGATGTTAAAGTTTTTTATTTACTTTCATCACCAGTGATGGAATACTGCTAGTATGTTGTATCTTTCGTGTATATGCGTGACTGGAGTCAAACGGAAAACAGATTTTTGCTTTTTAACTACCGACAAAATTAACGTTCTGTTTTTAGGAGAAGTGTAAAATACGTTAAAAGACGTCCAAAACTGTCGACATAAAATATATATATGTTTTTCAGGATTGCTTGTATCATAAATACTGAAATTGAAGCTTTTCAGGATTGTTTGCAGGCCTAATGCTGATGTCGATGTTATTCATGATTTATTTTATCCTAAACACTGATATGGTTGTTTTCATGAATTTTTTTTAATCGTTAATACTGAAATTTATGTTTTTTTTAATCATTTATTTGATCCTTAACACTGAATGTTTTTGTTTTTTTAGAATTTCTTGCTTTTCAGTATTTATTTTATCTATGAAACTTATATTGAGATTTTTCAACATTTGTTGTATCTTAATGCTGATATTGATGTTTTAAAAATGTTATTTTATCCTTCATACTGTTGTTGTTTGTTGTTTGCGAATGCCCACAATGAGAAGGTCACGCTTCTGTGTGCTTTGAAAAGGACATTACGAGGCGGGTTGCAGTAGCTTTCCTCACATCCCGAGCGTGCTGATGAAGGTGGACCGCGGTCCTTTAGGGGGTTGGGTTAGGCTTGACGTCATCTGCATGTCACTCACTACGACGGGGATCACGTCTATTCCTCACCTTGTTAGCCAGGCTGCCAATAAAATAGTCCATTTCCATGGAGGGCTACTAGAAAGCCGAGGTGATGGCATCGGCCAGTGTATTTTGTCTGACCCTGACTAACATGTCTGATCAGTATATTTTGTCTAATCCTGACTAACATGTCTAAACAGTATATTTTGTCTGACCCTGATTAACATGTCTGATCAGTATATTTTGTCTGACCCTGACTAACATGTCTGAAAAGTATATTTTGTCTGACCCTGACTAACATGTCTGAACAGTAGATTTTACCTGAACCTGACTAACATGTCTGATCAGTATATTTTACCTGAACCTGACTAATATGTCTGATCAGTATATTTTACCTGAACCTGACTAATATGTCTGATCAGTATATTTTACCTGAACCTGACTAATATGTCTGATCAGTATATTTTACCTGAACCTGACTAATATGTCTGATCAGTATATTTTACCTGAACCTGACTAACATGTCTGATCAGTATATTTTACCTGACCAGACGTTAGTCTTCCTCCAAATCCTTAATACTAAAATTCGTTTAACTGAGTCCACTGTTTTTACTTGTACTTATTATATTTATGAAGATTAGGTGGCCGAACGGTTTCCATACAGATCTTCTGACTTAAAAGACGGTGGCTCAAAACGTCGGTAACGCATTGTTTTTCTTATTTAAGTTTTAACAGACCTGCACACGGCCTGGCGACTGCATGTGAAAGCGTGATTTATTCCTAAGCCGTATTGTAATCATCATATTAGAACCAGCAATGGTAACATATGCCAAAATGGTTATTTTTTCATTTAAAGGACATTAATAACTTGCTAAAAACGTTTCAGAACTGTCAATCACAGCACCGGCCGTTACCCTGGATAAGCAAACGCTTAGAAAATGCAGAAGGAAGCAGACCCTTATATAAAATGCATGCTGAAGTCGGATGCACTGGACCGACAGGGGCAAAAAAAAACACAGTGCAACGCACATCGTCTTTGGGGATTAGAGAAATAAGACGAACGCAAATAAAAAACAACTGATATAGTCGAGTGGATTTCTGCCCTTTGTTTCTGTTTCCTTGGAAACGAGAATTGAAATAAGCTGGCGGCGGTCGGAAATGGCGGCACGCAGATACACCACCCACAGAGCTATAAAGAATCTGACACCCATCAAACGATTCACGAGGACGTAATTAAAAAAACTAGCACAAAGAACGCAAGCCAAAAATGACAGCTTAGACAAATTTTGCAGAGATGGACAGACAAAGATCTTCAGACTCCAACCGGGACATTGCAAAATCAAGGCCCACCTACACAAAATGGGTATTAGAGACACCGCCAAGAGCACCCAAGCAGATACCAGATACATCCAGCAGGACTTCCCCACTTATGCAGACTAAAGAGAGGCAGTCTGGTCTGGGGAAGCGACCAAGCTCGAAAAGCTGTGGGAGATCGTCAAAAACTCAAACGCGTATTCTCCATCATAAACCTGATATGACTAGAATCATAGTATCAGTGGATTGAAGACAAAGAAGTAGACGATGATGAAGTAGAAAAAGAATGTAGATTGGAAAGTGTAAGTTGGACAGACCAAATATCTAATGGTAATGTGTCCACTGATTTCGTACAAAGACAAAAACATGGTACAAAAACAAAGATTAAGTTCACCGGGACACAATATGTGACATGAAAGTCTTGCACAGAAGAAAATAGAGGGAGAGATCCAGGAGAAAAGACCAAACTCACCTTTACATCTCATGCATGCAGAGACATTAAAGAACGCTCTATGCTGTAATGAAGAGAGTTATAGCTCTTTCCAACTCTTATTCATTGTTATATTTCGACTTCTACGTGTCTTCGCAAAACTTCTAAAGCCATTCTCTCTTTCGTCTTTCCTGTGGAGTCCATTCGATGGCGGTTCTAATTATGGTGTTAGATTTTCATCTTAAGACATGGTCGATCCAATTCCTGGGTCGACCATTTATGATTGTGTGGCATGTCTTCTTGATTGCCCCAGACAAACAGTTCTCGGTTAGTGTGGTTGCTAAGTCAGAAGATTTTATGAACGTTTCTTTGACAGATTGTGTGAAAATTTGCCAATTTTGACGCTTCTTTTCCCGTTACCACCTTCCCCATCCAACACTCAGCACCACACACTAGAAACACAGATAGCAGACAACTCTTGTATATCCTAAGTTCGGTGTTTATGCTGTGCTGCAGTGACAGTCTATCATTGTTTAAGCTAGCGGTTGCTATTTTGGTTTTGTTCATCCTGATGTTAATTTTCATTGCATTTTTCCACCTTCTGGTGAAACTGTGCTTCCGGGGAATGTTAATGTGTCCATCTTCCGTATTTCTTCCTCTCCTGTTTTAATTGAAGTGGGATTTAATACGAGGTAGCTTCAAAAAGTTCCCGGAATAGTCGACTCGCGTTTGAATAAAAGATACAATTATGGAGAAAATATATTTATAAGTGTTCTTGACGAACTGACATGGCAGACGTGACCTTCAGAAATACTGTCGAACAGAAGTTACATAATTTTGTTTGTGTGTTATGCTCGTTGCATCGTCCGGTCCGAGTTGAAAATGTCCTTGATTGAACAACGTACAAATGTCAAAATCTGTGTTTTGCTTGGCTTGGCTTGGCTTCGTTCGTTCTCAATCTCCCGCTACCTAACCCTGAAAGGGCTTAAGTAGCAGAATGTAGTCCAGAGAACGGAATGCGTTGTGTCGTAGTTTACAGCTTGACTGTGATATTTGCACCTTTCGGTCCAACACATCCGACTTGAGCAAGCATTTTTTAAGTACCGGGTTAGCATTCCCTCTTCGATCCCTTCTCCTTAGCCAGTTTGCCCTGCTGCAGCCTGTTATCCAGGATCACCGCGTGGAGGTGTAGAAGGGTCTTGGCAGCTCTGTTTCCCTGCCCTGAAGCTGGCAGTCAGCTATGGGTCGCTGACCACTGCAGCTCATGCGCTGCTCGGCATCTTGATCCCCGTATTTTGCTTGAGAACTCATGTTATGTTGGAAGTTTGTTCTATTCCCAGAGTATTGTCTACCATGATTTCATTCCAGATCGCGGAACGGTTAACAAGGAAATGTAGGTTGATTTCCTCTGTCATCTAAGAGATGCAATCAGAAGAAAACGACCAGAAAAATGGAGAATAAACAGTTGGATTATCCTGCATGACAATGCGTCAGCACATCAATCCCTACTGGTGAAGCAGTACCTCGCAAACTACAATGTGATTACCTTGGAACATCCTCAATATTCTCTTGACCTGGCACCGGCTGAATTTTTCATGTTCCCTCTACTGAAATCGGTTCTGAAAGGACAGTGATTCAAAAATGCTGAGCACGTTATCCCCAATGCGACAAGACAGCCGAGAGAGGTGTCAAAGAATGGGTTCCACGAATGTTTCCAGCAGCTGTATGCACGTTGCTAAAAGTGTGTAGATGCCGAAGGGAACTACTTTGAAGGAAATGTAGTGAAGATAATTATATTGTAACTTATTTCTATATAGTCCACTAAGTCCGGGACCTTTTTGAAGCTGCCTCGTATATTAGGTATCATGACTTCTGTGTCATGACTTCTGTGTCATGACTTCTTTCTTCCTGGTAATACCGTTCAGTATGTCATTGAGTCCTGTTGGCTTTTGTTGTTGTTGTTGTTTAAAGCCCACGAGTAAGATTTTGTACGTCCTGAAAAGGTCGATAAGTAGCGGGTTGTAGTATATGTCCTCACATCCGAGCGAGAGGGCGAAGGTGCACCGTGGTCCTTCAATCTGTTGTATTATGATTTGCTTAATCTGTGTGACGCTAACTACTACGGTGATCACGTTTATTCACACTTCGTCAGCCAGGCTGCCTTGAAAACAGCCTGTTTACAGGGGACAGCTACATGGAAGAGAGATAGTGGTCCTGGTCAGTATATCGGTCCTGACACTGACGCGACTTCCTGGTCAGTATATCGGCCCAGACACCGGCCGCGACTGCCTGGTCAGAATATCGGTCCAGACACCGGACACGACTTTCTGGTCAGTATATCGGTCCAGACACCGGACGCGACTTCCTGGTCAGTATATCGGTCCAGACACCGGACGCGACTTCCTGGTCAGTACGGTGTGGATGACCGGACTTGCGTCCCAGTTCCCTAGTACTGCCAAGTAAAAGTGATTGAAGTGGACGGCATGGGCTAGTGGTTAAGTGACACGGCTCACAACCCAAAGGTGCTGAGTTCGATCCCCATCACAGCACCGGCCGTTACCTCGGGGAAGCAAACCCTTAGAAAATGCAGGAGGAACCAGATCCTTGCATAAAATGCATGCTGAAGTCGGATGCACTAGGCCGATATGCGCAAAATAAAAATCACAGTACAATGCACACCGAATAGAAAAATAAGGCGAACGCCAATAAACACACACCAAAAAATAAACACGAAAAGTGGTTGTGAAAATCATTGTTATACACAGTGCCCAAATATCGGGGGAAATCGTCGAGGTACCTCTGTCATGCAATAGTGTTTCATAGATAAATAAATAAATATTTTTTTACAATATCTTTTGCTGCTTCCTCTCTGGAGTTCTCCTCTACTGCTTCCTCTCTGGAGTTCTCCTCTGCTGATTCCTCTCTGGAGTTCTTCTGCTTGGCCCCGTATGACAATCCTGCAACCTGGGCATCGCTGGTTCATAGACTGCAGTTTCTTCTTCCGAAGGACAATCATAGATCAACTTCAAAGTGGCACCTTTATCTATTGCCCGGTGGCCCCACTTGGGGCGTCTCTGAGATCCGGATGGCAGTTCTTCCATTCCTGCAAACCTCAGCATGTCCAGGACAGTAGATCCACATACGTTCCATGAGGTTGGAGGCCTACATGGCCCCTATCCACTCATACCACAGCCAGCTTTTCTGCGAATTCCGAAGTGACAATTTTGGATCAGAGACGATTACATCCCTCATAAAGAGGTCCCAGATAATCACATCAGAGCCGAATTCACTGCCTCGATCTCCATTCTGATACTGGACGTTGTTGTCAAGTATGCACCGCTCCTCTTGGCAACGAACCTGCCTCTCACTCTAGTAGAGAGGCCGCAACCGGCTTTCTTACTACGTAGAACAGATCCATCGTAGAGAGTCCGCAACCGGCTTTCTTACTACGTAGAACAGATCCATCGTAGAGAGTCCGCAACCGGCTTTCTTACTACGTAGAACAGATCCATCGTAGAGAGTCCGCAACCGGCTTTCTTACTACGTAGAACAGATCCATCGTAGAGAGTCCGCAACCGGCTTTCTTACTACGTAGAACAGATCCATCGGTACATACAACAGCAGTAGCATCCAAAACATTATCACTTATCAGTTGTTTATTCCGGCACTGTTTACACAGAAGCCAGCGATCACTTCCTTGCCTTCCCATTTGTCCAGGTTCTACAATAATTAAACTCCCTGTGATAATCGTTTCTGCAGAGTTCAGCATTCAGCCAGGGAAGATGTGAAGTGTGCAGAGAGTTTAAAAATAGATCGCCGTTTTCGTTTACTGCGGGCATGTAGTTGCTAGTGAGTGATGTTATTTTAGGGAGTCGACATGATTCATCAGGTTTAGACCGCTAAGACAACAGGCCCACGGAGCAAAACAAACCTCTGCCATCTTTTAGGAGATGGCGTTGGAATATTCAGCGCGCGCGCAGGTGAAAGTTTGAACGACCATAAATATTGTATTCGTGTAGTGTAGTTAGGTCAGAAACACAAATCTAAATTGTTATATAAAGGTGAACGAGCCGGTCTGTTTTTTGGGGGGAGCGGGGGGTGGGGGTGGGTTGATAGAAGGTTTGTCTTGCTGGATTCTAGTGGCGAAGGCACGCGTCTTTCCACCCCAGACTGTAGTCCTTTCAGGCGATATTAGGACCTATTGGCCAGTGTATGGATGCGTGTGTGTATCTGTTTGAAATATAGACGTAGTGGCCAGTATATAGATGCGTGTGTATTTGTTTGTAGCGTGGAAGTTTTGGTAAGTCTATGGTTGCGTGTGTGTATCTGTTTGTAATGTGGACGTATTGGCCAGTGTATGGATGCGTGTGTGTATCTGTTTGTAATGTGGACGTATTGGCCAGTGTATGGATGCGTGTGTGTGCCTGTTTGTGGATGTATTGGCCAGTGTATGGGTGCGTGTGTGTTGTTTGTGGACGTATTGGCCAGTGTATGGGTGCGTGTGTGTGTCTGTTTGTGGACATATTGGCCAGTGTATGGGTGCGTGTGTGTGTCGGTTTGTGGACGTATTGGCCATTGTATGGGTGCGTGTGTGTGTCTGTTTGTGGACGTATTGGCTAGTGTATGGGTGCGTGTGTGTGCCTGTTTGTGGATGTATTGGCCAGTGTATGGGTGCGTGTGTGTGTCTGTTTGTGGACGTATTGGCCAGTGTATGGGTGCGTGTGTGTGTCTGTTTGTGGACGTATTGGCCATTGTATGGGTGCGTGTGTGTGTCTGTTTGTGGACATATTGGCTAGTGTATGGGTGCGTGTGTGTGCCTGTTTGTGGACGTATTGGCCAGTGTGTGTGTCTGTTTGTGGACGTATTGGCCAGTGTATGGGTGCGTGTGTGTGTCTGTTTGTGGACGTATTGGCCAGTGTATGAATGCGTGTGTATCTGTTTGTAATATGGACGTATTGGCCAATGTATGGATGCGTGTATGTATCTGTTTGTAATGTGACGTATCGGAAAGTATATAGATGCGTGTGTATGTGTTTGCAATATGTTCCACTATGGCAGTCTCCCATTACATTAGTGTTACCAATCCTTTCTGCTTGTGGAGAAGTGATCAAACCAAGAAAAGTCCCGAACATGCGTAGTCAAACCGGATACGAAGTGATTTCAAACCAGGTTTGCTGTGATTGCAAAACAAGCTTGCACTTGACTTCCCCCCCCCCCCCCCACACACACACACACCTACCAGAACAAGTACACACATTTCATTACTCGAGAACCCCCATAACATCTGATGGAAGATACACTTATGAAATAAAGATCAGAAAAGCCCAGGCAAATTCAGTCTTCTAGAGCACGAGTTGTGTGTTGTGTAACAAAATCATATCATTGAAATTAGCGATGAGAGATTTTGGATGCTAAGTGGAACCAGAATTGATATGCGGCAGCGAATCATGGAGAATCTGTAGGCAAACACAGAAATTATTAGAGGCAACGGAAATGTGGATTAACGGTAGAATGTTGAGAATTTCATGAATTGCAAAGAGAGCTAATAACGTGGTTTTTGTAGCGGAACAAAGACAGCTAATAATTTGGTTCTTGTAGCGGAACAAAGAGAGCTAATAACGTGGTTTTTGTAGCGGAACAAAGAGAGCTTATAACGTGGTTCTTGTAGCCGAACAAAGAGAACTAATAACATGGTTCTTGTAGCCGAACAAAGAGAGCTAATCACGGGGTTCTTGTAGCCGAACAAAGATAGCTAATAACGTGGGTCTTGTAACCGAACAAAGAGAGCTAATAACGTGGTTTTTAGGAGAACAAAGAGAGCTAATAACGTGGTTCTTGTAGCGGAACAAAGAGAGTTAATAACGGGGTTCTTGTAGCGGAACAAAGAGAGCTAATAACGTGGTTTTTGTAGCGGAACAAAGAGAGCTAATAACGTGGTTCTTGTAGCGGAACAAAGAGAGCTAATAACGTGGTTCTTGTAGCGGAACAAAGAGAGCTAATTGCGGAAATGAGGACAATGCAGTCATCTTTCTCCTGCATGCCATGAGAAGACGTGGGAAACAGACTTAAGTTAAACTAGTAATAACGAGGAATAATACTGATTCCTATCAGCAAAAGGCAACTACAAGAGGAAACGGCCACTCTAACAGATTCCAGGAGCGTACTCCAAATCATCTCAATCCACATACAAGATAGACTAACACACACAATCTCATCTCAAGCAATAGACAAGATAGACTAACACACGCAATCTCATCTCAAGCCACAGACAAGATAGACTAACACACGCAATCTCATCTCAAGCAATAGACAAGATAGACTAACACACACAATCTCATCTCAAGCAATAGACAAGATAGACTAACACACGCAATCTCATCTAAAGCAATAGACAAGATAGACTAACAAACGCAATCTCATCTAAAGCCACATCCAAGATAGACTGGCACACGATATAAAATAACACATCGGGTTTCTGCCCCAAAAGAAAAGATCTAGTTTTGCAATGGATTCCGGCCCACTTGGAAAACGATAAGGCAGATGAGCTTGCAAAAGCCGGAAGTGGCGCGACGCAGACTGTTATCCACAAAGCTATAAAGAAGCAAAGGAACTCATAAAACGATCCATGTGGACGGAATGGAAAGACCAGCACAAAGAAGACAAACCAGAAATTACAGATTATGAAAAGCAAAGACATGCAGTCTGCCCGGTGGAGTGACCAAAGTAGAAAAGCTGTGGAAAACCGGCGAAGACATGAAATGCGTATTCTCCTTCGTGGACGCTATTGATAGATGAACAGGGAGAAGAATAAGAAGAAGAAGAAAAAGAAGAAGAAGAAGAAGAAGAAGAAGAAGAAGAAGAAGAAGAAATGAGAAGGCCAGGAGGTTTGCCAGATGAGGGAACAGCACATAGGTCAATGTTCAACTTATGAGTACAACTGATGGTCATTAGATTCTCCAGCGACCATCTGTTGAACAAGCTAAGGTGCTGATGAAGGAAGCTGCATCACTGCTGGTATTACTGTCACATGACATTTTTCCCATTGCTGGGGTAGTCGAGGGGTTCTGAAGGCTGAGGACTACAGGCCGCTTCGCCACTGCTGTCGCCACGTCGTGTGCTGACTATGTTTGTTTATTTCACCCCCAAAAGAAAAACAATATATGCCATACCGGGGATTCGAACTACTGCCCTCCTGGTCGGCAAGCAGGCCTCGAAACCATTCGGCCACACTCTCCTCATTGATGGTATTACTGATGTATATGGATTGCAGGACTATCCGACATGCGAGGACCAGAGATTCCACAGCAGGCCATCGCCAACACTTTTCTTGGACAAAATCTTTGGAGATACTAATAGTCTCTAGAGAATCGCTACTTTCTTTAGATATCATCGGGGATCAAGATGCTGAGCAGCGCATGAGCTGCGGCGGTCAGTGACTCATAGCTGACTGCTAGCGTCAGGGCCAGCGAAGCAGAGCTGCCAAGACCCTTCTACACCTCCACGGGGTGATCCTGGATAACAGGCTGCAGCAGGGCAGACTGGCTAAGGAGAAGGGATCGAAGAGGAAATGCTAACCCGGTACTCAGAAAATGCTTGCTGAAGTCGGATGTGTTGGACCGAATGGTGCAAATATCGCAGTCAAGCTGTAAACTACGACACAACGCATTCCGTTCTCTGGACCACATTCTGCTACTTGAGCCCTTTTGGGGTTTGGTAGCGGGAGATTGAGAATGAACGAAGCCAAGCCAAGCCAGATATCTTCAAGTTCTTAGTTCTTATTTCTTCTTAGTTCTTCTTAGTTCTTAGTTCTTCTTAGTTCTTAGTTCGTCTTAGTTCTTAGTCGACCTGTACTTCTACAGGGGCAGATGTCCCTGTGCATGTCCCTGCTCTGGTATGAGCTGGATTTAGCCGGAAGAAGGGTTTCCTGCTTAGCGGGCTAGGCTCGAGCAGCTTAATACTCCGCTGCGTTGGGACAAGCGCTTACGGTTGGTGATTAACCGATCTTAATAGATTCAAACATTAGAGCAAAGTAGACCCAGAGCCTGTTAGGCGCCACCTATGCTACTCTAAACAAACCACCTAACCATGGCTGGTGTTATGCCATTTTCAAGCATACGTCGTAAAGCGTACAGAGAAAGAGACGATCAATTTGAGATTGAACCTATATTGCTCGGCTGAGTCAGGGCACTAACCACTGCGCTACCGTAGCTCTTTAACTCGTGCACTCCGGAATACTTTTATCTTTTGAACATAATTATAATTGCTTTGTTGTTGTTTTGGACAGATACCGCACCGAGACGAGAACACAAACGGAACCAACCTTCATCAGTGACAACAAATAACAACAATGCTGAACTAACAAATTATAGAATGAAAAAATGGTATAATTATCGGATATAGTGTCTTACATCGCAACTTATCAGGTCGAAGACTTGATTCTAAATGACGGACAACGGGCAAATAAGGTGGCCAGGAGAACGTAAGAAGTGAGCGGAAAATACGGGAGAGGTCAGGAAGGAGAAGATTGAAAGCCGTAATGATACTAAGATCGGAAGACGTTAGTCGTAATTTTAGAGGAAGGCATAACGATGCAATGATATAAAGACAGTGGAAAGTAATACGCACGAGATAACACATATATGTGTGCAGAAAAGTGTCAGATGACCAAACGCAATATTAAGAGATTACATGGCTGATAAACAGTATATTTATGCCGACTGTGTTACCAATGCCAATCATGGTCTCTGTCCAGAGCGCGTGAGAGCAGAATTTTGACTTGGGAAATGAAGTGTTTGAGGAAGGTCACCGGAGAACCAGAATCCCCAACGGCAAAATTCGAAGTATGGTCCGCACTACGTCTTGTGTCGAATACATTTCCAAGCAAAAAATTGTTGGTTTGGTCATCTCATGAGAATGCAGCCTCATCAACTTCCACTGATGGCTTACAACGCTGGTAGCTCTGGCTGCAGGGCAGGGGTCGGCCGCAAGGCAGGTGGATAGATGACATTAGAGTGATTGTGCAGCGACACGGGCTCACATTGAACGACGCAATGCACTTGGCGCAGGATAGACGATTTAAGCTTCCCACGACGCTCAACGGCACAAGTGGAAAGAAAACTAACTCACTACATGGCTTTATCAGCAAATAACTGAAAAACTAAAAAACTAACTACATGGCTTTATCAACAAATAACTGAAAAGCTAGAAAATTAACTACATGGCTTTATCAACAAATAACTGAAAAACTATTCTTCACCTGGAGTGGTTTGACACTGCTACACACGAAAAGTTATAGGAGAAAACAGCACAAAAGCGTGACATCTTAAGAAGAAGATGCCGATTCATGCAGATGGATAGACCACACACTGCGAAATCTCCAAACAGTATCACCAGACACTCTCTGTCATGGAATCCACAAGGAAAAAGAAGTAAAAGGAATGCCAAGGAACAGACGGAGAAGAGACTAGGAAGCGGATAAAAGATAAACAAGAAGCAGATGGAAAGGACTGGAGAAAACAGCACAGGACTGGTCTGATTAGAGAGGATTAGTTGATGGCATATCATTCCTAAGAAGGATAAGAACGAACAAGAAACAGCAGTCTCATGGCAACAGATTGATATGGGAATCTGAAGCAGTGTTTACCAGCCGGGCCGGTCCGGAGAAATGCCCTGCCGGTCTGTCAATAAGTTATTGCGACCTCACCGCTTAATTAAAGAGATTACATCAAAGTAATAGGGTGTCTGTGGCGAAGTGTCAGGAAGTGGTCAACCGGTCGGGGTTCGATTTCGAGCTGCGACGGTCGGTCCATGATATAAATTTTTTTCAGCATTTTTTTTTTCTCCCTCTCATTCATAGGCATATCAGTTGTTGCAGACAATGAGCGTGGCACATTGTGAGTAGCCTCTCAGGGCGCAATCCTGGCCGCTGAATATGGAGACCGTGGGCTGCCCAAACTGCAGGATCCCCCTCTTGGGCTCGCTGGTTTAATCTAAATGAATGCAAGGCAACACAGTTTGGCACCAGACTAGCTGCAGGAGCTCCCGGAATGAGTTCGCAATTTTAAAACCATCCATATCAGCTGCTACCACTCCGGATTTTCTGTCTGGGTTTACTCCTGTAGCCCGACCCTCTCTCGAGGTTTCCACATGGCAGAGGAGTCGTTTGCCCGCACATGATAGTTACTCGAGACATCTGATGATACTCTCTTCGTCCCAAGACTAGCCAGCACTCTATGGGACTTGTGGGTTTAAAATCAGAGTTCGTCCTCTCCTCTGCGAACTGCCTGAACAGGCTAACGAGCTTCGTCTACCTGGGCTTAGAGTCAGAGTTTACCTTCTCTTAGATTGGCTGCCAAACAAGGCATTTTAGAGCCCAATCTACCCGCCCAGTTATACCACCTGGTACTCGGTCGCCCCCCCCCCCTCCCCACAGCAGGCTCTGTAAGAAACAGGGGGTACCTCATGAAGGTGCTGCTGGGGATACAATAATGTAGGAGTGGCCATTGGCATGGAAACTCCTGAACGGCAAGCCGAACAGTGAATCCAGCAGCGATCTCTACACCTGGAAAGGAGAGGCTATATCAGACGCTTCACTTCCCTTTAACAAGCGGGACGTCCAGCCTAGACCTCGCTGCCCCCAAAATATGTTAATAATAGTAAAATAAAAGTGATATAATATCTTTTAAATGGTTAGTTATATTTTCAACTATTTCTATGAGAAGACTTTTATCAGGGATCAAAACCAAACAGGAAAACCGAATGGATGTCAATGGATTGCTTCATCTCTCAGAAACAACGGTGCAGACACGGTAATTTTTTTTCTAAATTTAATTTTATGTGTTTGCCTCAGTTGTTTCTACTATCGGAGGCGCGCCTATTCCACCATAGATCGTAGTCAATTTGGGCGATATTAAGACGCATAAACCAGTGCTTGGATGCGTGTGTGTGTCTGTTTGTACCTAACCTGGTGTTTCCGCGATGTTCCTCGCCATTTGATGATCCTCTCATTGTCCTTCGTAGGTAGTTGGCTGCTATTTTCATTTTATTCTCTTCCTTGTCGGGTTTCCGATACAAAATATGCACAATTGTTTTCCTGTGACCATTTTTTGGGAATGAGTATATTTATTTTCCTTCATAATTGATCCGGACCCCTTTTATTTAGTTATAAATTTTTCCTGATTTAAACAGAAATTTTTAAAAAATTTTTACCTACAACTATCAAATCATCATATATTTACAAAACATTTTAAAGATGCAATATAGTGAAGTGCACAACTAGGATGAAGGAGATGGAATGATAATGAAAGATAAATATACGGTTATCAAATATTCTAGCATAGAAGAATTAAAAGATTTCTCACAAACTTTTCTCAAATGAAATATTGCTTGCTCAAGAGTTCAAGACGTTCTATTTTTAGCATTTGTATTTCCTGCTCAGTTTCTAGAATTTTAACTTTCTAATATTAGATTATAAAACTAACTAAAAATACCATATAAATAATGGTTTTTATTTCAGGCTGATTGTAGTCGTAAAATATGTACTATTTTCGTTAGTCCGAGAAAAATCTTTCCTATTTTCGCCAGTCCGATAAAATTCTTTCCTATTTTCACCTATTCGCATGTGCAAAAAGGTTTGAGAGACATTGATCTAGATCGAGTTTCTGCGAAGACGAGCTTCAATTACAATCGAAGTGTTGAAGAGTAGCAGAAAACGGGAATATACAAAACACGTTTTTCGGTTCAAGCTTTCATTTATCGTGCTAAGACATGTTTTTTATGGTTTTTGTAACTAAATGAGTTGCATTTTAAAAATTAAGTGTTGCTTTTACGTGATAAATGAAAACCTGTTGGGAAGGAGATAATAACAGGCATTGGAATAGAACACGAGGAAAGTGGGGCTGGACAGGATATACGCTACGGAAGGCACTGTCCAACATTGCCAGATATGCTTTTACGTGGAATCCTCAAGGGAAGATAGAGAGAAAGAGGTAGACCCAAAAGTACACCGATAAGAAAATGTGAGAAAGGATTAAAATGAAATGATTGCCCCTGGAGAGAGGCAGAAAAAGCAGCACAGGACCGTGCACGCTGGCGAAAGTGAGAGAAAGAGAAAGATAAAAAGTAAGATAAAGAAATAGATGAAATGAGAGGAAGAAAGAGAACGAAAGAGAAGGATGAAAGGAAAACAAGATAAAGAGAAAAAGGAAGCGAGAGCTCGAGAGAGTTTAGTGCTGCTCTTAAAGAGATTGTTCCACTACAGGGATCTCGAGAGAGTTTAGTACTGTTCTTAAAGAGATTGTTCCACTACAGGGATCTCGAGAGAGTTTAGTACTGTTCTTAAAGAGATTGTTCCACTACAGGGATCTCGAGAGAGTTTAGTACTGTTCTTAAAATAAAACACATTTTTGTGGTATTTTTCACTTACTTACTTTTCAAAGACAAACTTGGAAGTCAGCCGACTTAGTAATTCACATAATACTGTCTGTCGCTAACCAATTTGTCTGTCGCTATCCAATTTGTCTGTCGCTAACCAATGTGTCTGTACTATCCAATTTGTCTGTAGCTAACCAATTTGTCTGTGGCTAGCCAATTTGTCTGTCGCTATCCAATTTGTCTGTCGTTAACAAATTTGTCTGTCGCTATCCAATTTGTTTGTCGCAATCCAATGTGTCTGTTATTATTCACTTTTGTCAGTCCCCATGTCCACTCTGTACGTCCCTTTCCACTTCCTGAGTCACTCTACCTGGATACTTTGTAGCCATTATCCGCTGTGTCATTCGTTATCCACTTTGTCAATTATTTTCCACTTTTGTCAGTCTCTAACCATTTTATAAGTCTCTATCCATTTTATAAGTCTCTATCCATTTTATAAGTCTCTATCCATTTTATAAGTCTATATCCATTTTATAAGTCTATATCCATTTTATAAGTATCTGTCCATTTTATGTCACCAACCCCTTGTTAAGTCAGTTTCCACTTTGTTAATTACTATCCATTTTATAAGTATGTTATACCTGTTTTAACGAGTACAGAAGCGGACATACATACACACACATGGCAAACATTTTCAATAACACTTTATAAAAACGCAAAGAAAACATTAAGCATAAAGGTTTGCATGTACTCACCATGAGAAAATAGGAAATTAAATAAGGCGGTGCACTAAGAAGCACTCACTACAGGAGAAAAATGAACGGATAACGCTACAGGGTCTCTACAGGAACACGCTAACTACAAGAGCACACTTGGCTAAACAAAAAATAAAACTACTACTCGCAAAATAGCTTTTGCGACTAAATTATATACATTAAAAAAATCTGTCTAAATACTGACAACGGAAGTGAGTCTATACTGTTCAAAGCATGAAGTTTCCCAGTTCTTCCAAAAGATGTCTAAGTCTTTCTTCTGCTCGCAAGAAATGAGGCTTGACCCAGTTTGAATTAACTTGACGGTTATGTATGTAGATCCATGCCTCGACGGAAGGCGACTACCTGTGCGTTATTGTACACGCGCGTGAGAGGAACGAGCAGAAATAGAGTGGAAGTCAGAGGAGCGTAGATAGTGGCCTTGCCTCGTGCAGTTGATGTTGTTAATGGCTTTAGTTCGGTAAAACTTTAGTGGCAGGTTACAGTGTAGCTATTCTCAAATTCCGAATAGTGCTTGAGAAGGTGGTCCGGAGTCCTCCTGGCTGTAGTGCAATAGTTCGCTCCCATGTAAGCTCACCCCTATGGGGACCACAGTGCCGATTCCCACCTTGTTTGCCAACGCATTGAAACAGCCTGTTTCCAGGAAAAACTGCTTGAAAGCGGGGTGGGGTGGGGGGGGAGGGGGGGGGGGCCTTCATGGGTATATTTTCAGTCGGCCCTGACTAACATAGTCTGATCAGTATGTTTCACCTGACTAACATAGTCTGATCAGTATGTTTCCCCTGACTAACATAGTCTGATCAGTATGTTTCACCTGACTAACATAGTCTGATCAGTATGTTTCCCCTGACTAACATAGTCTGATCAGTATGTTTCACCTGACTAACATAGTCTGATCAGTATGTTTCACCTCACTAACATAGTCTGATCAGTATGTTTCACCTGACTAACATGGTCTGATCAGTATGTTTCACCTGACCCTGACTAACATAGTCTGATCAGTATGTTTCACCTGACTAACATAGTCTGATCAGTATGTTTCTCCTGACTAACATAGTCTGATCAGTATGTTTCACCTGACTAACATAGTTTGACCAGTATGTTTCACCTGGCCCTGACTAACATAGTCTGATCAGTATGTTTCACCTGACTAACATAATCTGATCAGTATGTTTCACCTGACTAACATAGTCTGACCAGTATGTTTCTCCTGACTAACATAGTCTGATCAGTATGTTTCACCTGACTAACATAGTCTGATCAGTATGTTTCACCTGACTAACATAGTCTGACCAGTATGTTTCTCCTGACTAATATTGTCTGATCAGTATGTTTCACCTGACTAACATAGTCTGATCAGTATGTTTCACCTGACTAACATAGTCTGATCAGTATGTTTCACCTGACTAACATAGTCTGATCAGTATGTTTCACCTGACTAACATAGTCTGACCAGTATGTTTCTCCTGACTAACATAGTCTGATCAGTATGTTTCACATAACTAACATAGTCGGATCAGTATGTTTCACCTGACTAACATAGTCTGATCAGTATGTTTCACCTGACTAACATAGTCTGATCAGTATGTTTCACCTGACCCTGACTAACATAGTCTGATAAGTATGTTTCACCTGATTAACATAGTCTGATCAGTATGTTTCTCCTGACTACCATAGTCGGATCAGTATGTTTCACCTGACTAACATAGTTTGACCAGTATGTTTCACCTGGCCCTGACTAACATAGTCTGATCAGTATGTTTCACCTGACTAACATAGTCTGATCAGTATGTTTCACCTGACTAACATAGTCTGATCAGTATGTTTCTCCTAACATAGTCTGATCAGTATGTTTCACCTGACTAACATAGTCTGATCAGTATGTTTCACCTGACTAACATAGTCTGATCAGTATGTTTCACCTGACTAACATAGTCTGACCAGTATGTTTTACTTGACCCTGACTAACATAGTCTGATCAGTATGTTTAACTTGGCCCTGACTAACATAGTCTGATCAGTATGTTTCCTCTAGCCCTGACTAACATAGTCTGATCAGTATGTTTCACCTGGCCCTGACTAACATAGTCTGATCAGTATGTTTCACCTGACCCTGACTAACATAGTCTGACCCGTATGTTTCACCTGACCCTGACTAACATAGTCTGATCAGTATGTTTCACCTGACTAACATAGTCTGATCAGTATGTTTCACCTGACCCTGACTAACCAAGTCTGATCAGTATGTTTCATCTGACTAAAATAGTCTGAACAGTATGTTTCACCTGACCCTGACTGACATAGTCTGACCAGAATGTTTCACCTGACCCTGACTAACATAGTCTGATCAGTATATTTCACCTGACTACCATAGTCTGATCAGTATATTTCACCTGACTAACATAGTCTGATCAGTATGTTTCACGTGACTAACATAGTCTGATCAGTATGTTTCACCTGACTAACATAGTCTGATCAGTATGTTTCACCTGACCCTGACTAACATAGTCTGATCAGTATGTTTCACCTGACTAACATAGTCTGATCAGTATGTTTCACCTGACTAACATAGTCTGATCAGTATATTTCACCTGACTAACATAGTCTGATCAGTATGTTTCACGTGACCCTGACTAACATTGTCTGATCAGTATGTTTCACCTGACTAACATAGTCTGATCAGTATGTTTCACCTGACCCTGACTAACATAGTCTGACCAGTATGTTTCACCTGACCCTGACTAACATAGTCTGATCAGTATATTTCACCTGACTAACATAGTCTGATCAGTATATTTCACCTGACTAACATAGTCTGATCAGTATGTTTCACGTGACCCTGACTAACATAGTCTGACCAGTATGTTTCACCTGGCCCTGACTAGCATAGTCTGATCAGTATGTTTCACCTGGCCCTGACTAACACAGTCTGATCAGTATGTTTCACCTGACCCTGACTAACATAGTCTGTTCAATATGCCTCACCGGGCCCTGTCTAACATAGTCTGATCAGTATGTTTCACCTGACTAACATAGTCTGATCAGTATGTTTCACCTGACAAACATAGTCTGATCAGTATGTTTTACCTGACTAACATAGTCTGATCAGTATGTTTCACCTGGCCCTGACTAACATAGTCTGACCAGTATGTTTCACCTGACCCGGACTAACATAGTCTGATCAGTATGTTTCACCTGGCTCTGACTAACATAGTCTGACCAGTATGTTTCACCTGACTAACATAGTCTGATCAGTATGTTTCACCTGGCCCTGACTAACATAGTCTGACCAGTATGTTTCACCTGACCCGGACTAAAATAATCTGATCAGTATGTTTCACCTGGCTCTGACTAACATAGTCTGACCAGTATGTTTCACCTTACCCTAACATAATCTGATCGAGGCAAGTCTGGCAGACGTGTGATGGTGATCTCCGAAGCGTGCGTCCTATCCCACCCCATCTCCTACGTTTGATCGGTTGCTCCACTGGTTGATGTTGGCGCCTTTCCCATGTCGTAATTCCTCACTAGGTCCTGGCAGCCTGTACCAATTATCTCCCGTAGACTGGAGTTTCATATGAATTATCTTTGTTGTTCTCAAAGTTTGTGCTCTGTGCAGGAGTACTGACTCGACATTGGAATTAAATAATCTTAATTTGATTTTAATCCCTATTTCTCTTGATTTCCGTGTATTATTCAGTAACAACCTTGCAGATAACACTCTTCTTCTTCTTCTTCTTCTTCTTCTTCTTCTTCTTCTTCTTCTTCTTCTGCGATCAACTGATCCGTTGCTTCTAGTCCGATGAGATTCACGAAGGAGAATATGCATGTGAGGTCTTTACCGGTCCCCCAAAGCTTTTTGAATATGGTCGCTCCCAAGGGCCAAACTGCCTTTCTTCGGTCTGTATAAGTGGTGTTTGCTTGAGTGCTCCCCAATCGCGCGTGGTAGTGTCTCTGAGACCCATTCTGTGGAGGTGGTCCTCGAGTCTGCAATGTCTCCTTCTGTGTCTGAAGATGTGTGCCTGCCAATCTCTTCCAAGTTTGTCTTTGGCAGATAACAGTAACAATATAAATCAAAGTCATCACATTAAGTTGTAGCTGCAAGGACAAGCGCCTTTTACTCCCTGTGATGGGGATCGAACCTATGGGGATCGAACCAGGTTGTGAGCAGTGCCACTTAACCACAAGGCCACACCGCAAACGATAATTTTTCATATTTGCAAATGTGAAAATCCACGCACACAAAGTCTCGTGACCTCTCGTCCTGCTGTAGTTTCAGAAAGATTTATGCCGAAGTTTGTGACGCAAAGTCCTCGAAGTCCCAAATACAAAACAGTGTAACTTAGTATTAATAAAAGCTTATTACCGAGAAAAAAACCGTATCTAATATTTGCTTGTTCAGCAAAAAAACAAGAGATCAGGTCAGGCTGTCGACTACAATTTACTGGCTCACTTGAATCCTGGTATGCAAACCTGCAGATCAGTTGCCTTTGCCAAGTAGCTTTCATTCCTTTCTGCAACATGATCTGGTCGGTCGAGGTGTCAGAAGGCTCACCCTGGGGGCCACTCTTCCCCTTCTCTCTCTCTTCTCACCTCACTCTGTTTCATTTGACTCTGTCCCACAGTCACACCCTTGCACAACTTTCACACGCGCCCTCATGGTGAGGCCCGTCCATTGCACTTTGGTTGGGCTAGCTTCTGAGGGCGCACAAACATAGCATAGGTACATACAGACGCACACATGCATCCAAGCACTGGTTTATGCTTCCTGATATCGCCCAATGGTCTACGGTCTGGGGTGGAAAATGGCGAGCCTCCGCCAGTAGAAACTAGTGAGGCAAACATCTAAGCAAAAAAACAAACAAAAATCTGGTCGGTCCATAGAAAGTGCATTCCTGTGTCTTCCCAATTTATCTTTCGGACTCGCATTTGACATTTAGTAGCAAGATGGCGGCTGTGTTTTGTGTTCGCCGCAAAAAGCAAAGGAAATACACCCGTTACCTTGGTTTCTTTGGGAATATCAACAGCCAAGTAAACAACAAAGTTGTTAGACGAATTGAGGTAAGATCAATCCTATAACCGGCCTCAAACATTTACGAAAGGATTGGTTGGACCAGAGGTTGAGAATCGGCCTAACAACATTGATATAGGATCCATGATTACAAAATTTGCTGATGACACAAAAATATGCAGTAGTGTCTCATTTAAAGCAGAAGTGGATATATTAAGGTCAGATTTAAATACAATTCTAGAATGGTATGTAAGTTGGCAAATGGAGTTTAATGTAGATAAATGTACGGTCATCCACATGGGTAGATCCAATATGGAACATAATTACAGAATGGGCGTGAACAATATTAGAAAGTAGAAAAGGAAAGGGACCTAGGAGTTATAATAGATCACACAGGTAAGGTGGAGCAGTGCATGAGCTGCAGTGGTCAGCGACCCATAGCTGACTGCTAACATCAGGCCCAGCGAACCAAAGCTGCCAAGACCCTTTCACACCTCCACGCGAAGATCCTGGATGACAGGCTGCAGCAGGGCAGACTGGCTAAGGAGAAGGGATCGAAGAGGGAATGCTAATTTGGTACTCAAAAAATGCTTTCTGAAGTCGAATGTGTTGGACCGAATGTGCAAATATCTCAGTCAAGCTGGAAACTACGACACAACGCATTCCGTTCTCTCGACTACATTCTGTTTCTTAAGCCCTTTCAGGGTTTGGTAGCGGGAGATTGAGAACGAACGAAGACAAGCCATACAGGTAAGGTGAGTAAGCAAGTTCAAGTAGCAGTGGAAAAGGCAAATGCAATGTCAGGTATGATAAAAAGAAATATTAAACATAGGAGCAAGGAAGTGATAGTCAAACTGTATAAAGCTTTAGTTAGACCTAGATTGGAGTACTGTAAAGAGGTGTGGAGTCCTTATCATGGAGGGGATAGAAACTTCGTGGGAAGACTACAAAAAAGAGCGACAAAGCTGATGGGACGATTCCAAAATTACAGTTATGAGGAAAGACTCAGAAAACCCGGTCTACAGTGTTTATAAAAGAGAAGAATTTGAGGTGGCTTAATACAGGTTTATAAGATAATCAGAGGAACGGATAAATTAGACTATACCAAGGTGTTTTTTTCAAAATACAACCACTTACAAGAACAAGAGGGCATAGCTACAAATTAACTCAAGAGAGGTCCAGATTAGATATTAGGAAATATTTTGTTAGTCAGAGAGTGGTGAATGCTTGGAATGCATTGCCACAGGAAGTAGTAGAGGCAGGGACAATTAATGCATTTAATAATAAATTGGATGTGCATAGCTTTAAGAGCAAAGTAATGTCAATTAAACTGGTTGTATACAGACTCTATAGAGTCTTCTAAACCAGTATAAAAATGTTCAGTTAAGTTAATGTGATAAAGACGTAATATAAGAATTGTGGGAAAGAACCGGACAGATGCCAGTGGGACTAGACGTAAAGAGAATGCGTTACCTATGGATACGACACACAATATTGAAACCAGCTGATGGCATTGCAAGGCAGTCGCTATACCGAAATCCCCAAGGCAAGCGAAGTAGGTGGCAGACCTAAACACTCGTGGAGAATGCAAGTCGCGACAAACGTTCAACGGCAGGAAAGACATGTGCGAATAAAAGGACGACTTGGCGGGTATTATTTGACGAACTATGCTCCATAGGGGGCTCTAAGGCTCGGATTGATGGATCGATTGATGGATTGATTGATTTATTGATGAATTGATTGATGTAGTGATTGATGGGTTGATTGATGGATTGATTGATTGATGGATTCGTTGATTGATTGATTGATTGGTTGATGAATTGATTGATGGATTGATTGATGGATTGATTGATTGATGGATTGATTGGTTGATTGATTGATGAATTTATTGATGTATTGATTGATGTAATGATTGGTGGATTGATGGATAATCAATTGATTGATTGATGAATTGATTGATGGATTGATTGATGTATTACTTGACTGATTGATGTAGTGATTGATGGATTGATTGATTAATGGATTGATTGATTGATGAATTGATTGATGGATTGATTGATGTAGTGATTGATGTATTAATTGACTGATTGATGTAGTGATTGATGGATTGATTGATTAATGGATTGATGGATTGATTAATGGATTGATGGATTGATTGATGTAGTGATTGATGGATTGATTGATTGATTGATGGATTGATTGATGTAGTGATTGATGGATTGATTGATGTAGTGATTGATGGATTGATTGATGTCTGTAATTGACGAAAGCGTACATTCCCCACAAGTAGGTTAACTGAACCAAAAAGAAATTGAAAAAAAAAAACCGTCATTATTTTTATTTTAACCTTCGTCGCAAGTAGCGAATATTTGCACCCTCTCCTTCTCCGACAATTTTCTTTCTGGTAACATAAATATTTTTGTTGTCAAGTCTACCTTGTAACATATTTACTTTCAAAACGTCAACTACCTGGCGCAGCGGTGTTCAACCTTTGACTGTCGTCCCAGGCTCCATTGCTCAGAAGAATCGAGCAGCAAAGGTAACGCTTAACAGGGATCTAGCCAAGCTCTCGTGTGCTGGTCCATTATGGATGCCACGGGTTGGACTGAAATTCACACTAGTAGACTTACTAGCCGACTTAATAGTGGACTTACTAGCCGACTTACTAGCCAACTTACTAGTCGACTTACTAGCCCACTTACTAACCGACTTACTAGTGGACTTACTAGTCGACTTACTAGCCGACTTACTAGTGGACTTACTGCCAACTTACTAGTCGATTTACTAGTCGACTTATTAGTGGACTTACTAGCCGACTTATTAGTCGACTTACTAGTCGACTTACTAGTGGACTTACTAGCCGAGTTACTAGTGGACTTACTAGTGGACTTACTAGTAGACTTACTAGTGGACTTACTAGCCAACTTACTAGCCGACTTACTAGTGGATTTACTAGCCGACTGACTAGTGGATTTACTAACCGACTTACTAGTAGACTTACTAGTAGACTTACTAGCCGACTTACTATTGGACTTACTAGCCGACTTACTAGTGGACTTACTAGCCGACTTACTAGTGGACTTACTAGCCGACTTACTAGACGACTTACTAGCCGACTTACTAACCGACTTACTAGCCGACTTACTAGTCGACTTACTAGCCGACTTACTAGACTTACTAACCGACTTACTAGAATTACTAACCGACTTAATAAACTTACTAACCGACTTACTAGACTTACTAACCGACTTACTATTCGACGTACTAGCCGACTTACTAGTCGACTTAATAGACTTACTAACCGACTTACTAACCGACTTACTAACCGACTTACTAGTCGACTTACTAGACTTACTAACCGACTTACTAGCCGACTTACTAGCCGACTTTCTTGTCGACTTACTTGTCGACGTGCCAATGCAAACAACTAGCTGTTTTCCAATTGGATTTGTTAGTTCGTCCATTCTGTGGTGTGTTCCCTCCAATTATTCTGGCATAGTCATCGACTAATTGAAATAGTGTTTCGCTTACCCAGTTTCGGATTTCAACGGTGTAGTGCACACTGCTGAACTTCACGAGATTGACCCCCCACCCCCCCCACCCTTCCCATTACCAACCCCCCCCCTCCCCCACCCCTCTCATCAAAATTGCAGACAGTGTCTGTTTATAAGACCCTCATCTGACCTCCTCGTTGGTCGTCATGGAAACAGGCTGTTGTTGAGGACAGCAGTCTGGCTAACAAGGTAAGGTCCGATGCGATCCCTGTAGTAGTGAACGACACACAGATGAAGCCAAGCATAGCACAACCACCTGTAGGACCTGGGTCCACCTTCATCAGCACGCTCGGGATGTGAGGATAGCTACTGCAACCTGCCACTTAACGTCCTTTCCAGGACGCATAAAAGAGTAACCAACAACAGCTAACCCAATCTGAAGATCGAATCATCCACCAATGAAACAACAGTGTCTGTGAGTCAGTGTCGTCTAAACTACCACATAGAAAGTAAAAACATATCTCTCTTTCCAAGGCATGTCAGGTCAGGTCAGGTCAGGTCATCCCGTAACCGGTGAGGTCGTTGGGGCACACATGAAGACATCCTCACAACTCCACGCCATCCCTCTCTGTCAGATGCCGCTGCCTATGACTCTTCTGGTCGGAGACTGGTCCATTCTTCTATGTTGTCCTCCCATCTCTTTTTGGGCCGGCCTCTTCGTCGTCTGCCATGCACCTTCCCGTGGAGGATTGTGTTTGCAAGACCATTTGATCTCGATATGTGACCGTTCCAAGTGCGTTTCCTTTTTTTGACAGTTGCCAAGAGATCTTCGAAAGGCCCTATTGCTGTTGTAATTATATCTCGTATTTCCTCGTTTGTAACTCGATCTTTGTACGTGACGTTTAAAAGTTTTCGGAAACATCTCATGTCCAAGGCCTGTATCTTGCGTTGAAGGTCAGCTGTAACTGTCCATGTCTCACACGCAAAGAGGAATATTGACAGGACCAGTGTACGCATTAATCGGATTTTCGTGCGTAGTGCTAACCGTTTATCTTGCCAGATTTTGTTAAGCCGTGCGAGCGCCGCTATTGTCTGTGCTATTTTGGCCAACACTTCACATTTCGATCCTTCATCACTGACAATCGACCCAAGATATTTAAAACGGTCAACCACTTCGAGTTCCTGACCATTAGCTTTTATCTTGTTGAAGCCCGTAGCGTTGTTGGTCATTAATGTTGTCTTTCCAGAGTTTATCTCCATACCATATTCAAGAGCTGTTTCATCGAGCCTTCTGACCCATTCAAGGCAAGTATAAAACAGAATATCCTTTCTTCTTTGTCATCAACTAATTCATTTAAACATCCCCTTTTCTTTGATATCATAATTTTCTCATCTTTTGATTTAATATTCTTCTTTGACTGCTTCAGATGTTTACTTTTTATGGAGCGGAAGTGCTCCAGTGGATACCTGGCCATGTCGGAATCCCATGAAATGAGAAGGTTGATGAGCTGGCCAGAAGTGGGGCAATGCTACCACAGCCACTACCAAGTATCACACTACAAACCTGCAAGCAAATCCTGAAAAATAACTAAAGACAGGAGTGGCTAGATCAGTGGGCCACATCACAGACCGGCCGAATATATTTTAAAAAACCAAGAAAAACCAGATTCCCAGGAACCAGCCAAGAAACTGAAACAAAGAGACCAGAGTTTATTTTCAAGCTGGGAACAGTCCATGCCCCTCTCAACAAACATCTGAATAGATTAGACCCACTACGTGAACCAAACTACAGATTCTGTCATGACCACGAGGAGTCAATCGAGCACCTCCTGACTTTGTGCCCAAGGCTGGCTGATCTACGGAACCTTCTGTTACCACCACACCCTACCATACTCAACACACTCTACACACCACTACAACAATTGAGAAAATCGTGTGCTCTTGTCCCAGAGGCATTGGGCAGTCAAGAGCTGCCAACTCACAGCTAAAGGGATTATATCATCATCATCATCATCTCATCAGATGTTTATTATTATCTGTTTCTGTCAAACTTTCACTTCTCAGTGTATCTACGTCAGCTTGATGTTTGCTGTCTCTCATGCCCGATTGGCGTGGCTGTGAAATGTATACACAGGACAATGCTTTGCTAAGACACATCGTCCAGAAGATATTGGAACTTGCCCGGCTAGTTATGACCCTACAACCTCTTGTGGTTACGGAAAAGACAAAACCAAAACTGGTTGTATACAGACTCTGCAGGGCATTCTAGACCAGTATAATGACGTTAATCTGAGTTCAGGTAAAATCGGCTCGGAAAAACGTTGACAACCGTTAACAGGTAGCGACTGATAACTGGCTGCTTGCATCAGGGTCAGCGAACTACCATGTGGCGGTCCTGAAAACAGGCTGCACTAGCCAGTAGGTAAAGGTAAAGGTAGTCCCACGACATACATTGCCGTCGAGAGTGAAGTGTTAGAGCTTTCACTGAAGTCACCATCGCCCCTTCTCTCTTTCATTGTCTTTCCCTAGTCGTCATCAAGTACCAATATACATCCGGGTCATCTGGAACTGCCGGTAGCGAGAGTTGAACCCCGTACCTTTGCCACGAAAAGGGAGTGTTCTACAACTGCGCCAATCAGCCGTGTCACTAGTCTCTTCTGAATTTGGTTAAGGGATAAGGATCGCAGAGGTAAGGCAAACCTGGTACTAAAAAAAAGTCAGCTGAATCCGATGTATCCGATCGAAATGTTCAGATATCGCAGCTTCGCTGTAAACTAATATATAACGTCACAACGTCCCTGTAAGAACGATCACCGAAGAAGAAAAAATGTCCTCCAAGCAAAAAAATTCAAAATGGATTCCACCAGAATGTTGTAACTGGCAGTTCTGTGTACCGAATTATTTTATTACAATTATTCTGTTAAACCTAACATGTCCGCTGTCCGTTTGTGTGGACTTCTATTTCTCCTATTTTAACCGACGCCCCCATAACCTAGAGAGCTGAAATGATGTACACATCCTCTACTAAGTGCTACTTATTAGTCTATCACATTTTGACGGATGCTTAAACAGAAAGACAATACACAAATTCACAAAAGAAATATAAAAAGCAACAAAATACCCACATGCACTTCCAGAATGCCCGGCCCACGAAGAACTAAGATGCCAGACCTGGTCAGATGGAGCAGAATTGAGGCAGAATCCATGGGGTCACAGCTCAGACCTGGAAAGAACTGTGGACTTCATACTGGCGATAGGACTGAAAATGTGGCATGATCAGAAAACCCGAATGCAGAAGAAGAAGAAGAAGAAGAAGAAGAAGAAGAAGAAGAAGAAGAAGAAGAAGAAGAAGAAGAAGACGAAGACGACAAAGAACAAGAACAAGAAAATGAATAACAAGAAAAAGAAGAAGAACCCTTTGAATTCTTCTTCTTCTTCTTTGTACGCAGTCAGACAGTAACTATTATTTTTTTCGAAAAAAGCAGCGGTCATCCTGAGGCTGTCGACACTGCCATAGAGCTTGTCTAGTGTTGCCACTGGTGATGGCCACATCTGCTCTCTCTGGTCCTCGTATGTCGGGCAGTTTTGCAGCAAATGCTCAGCGGTCATTTTCCCGGTACCACACGGGCATTCGTCAGTGCCACCTATCTTCAATGTGTTGAATAGGTGAACCCTTTGAATTAAAAAAATTGCGTTCGTCAATGCGGTCTCCATCCGCCGTTACTCTTCCTGTCAGCCATTGACTAGATTACGAAGTCAGCACTGTCGCCAAGCAACAGTGACATTACACGAACATCGATGAGACAACATGGTGGTCTCGACGGCCGATGAGTTCGCGCTTTTGTCAGATTACTCACAGCCAGATACAGAATAAGATACGTACAGATAGGTTTGAAAATACACATAAACCACACAGGTTTTCCAAATAAATACAACTAACAGCGATAGAATTGGGTTTGGAATAACCCTCCTTTAGAATGTGGAGTCTTTTATATAATTTGGTAGCCATACAGACATATTAGGAAGATCTCATCATCATCATGTAGCATGTCCTTTATAGAACGTCGCTCCCATCACAGTCTGTCTGAAAGAAACTCGTTCCCTTGCCAAAACTCCCGCCTCCGCCCCAATCATACCCAGGCATTCTTGGATATCTTTGTGCCATCGTCTTCTTGGTCTACCCCTTCCTCTTTTGCCTGGTACCATATCTTCCATCACTTTTCTCTCGAGACCGTTGTGTCTCTTGATGTGACCAAAGTATTTGCATTTTCTAGCCAAAATGGAATTGATAAACCAGTTCTCCTCTATGCTCAACTCTTGCCGAATGTCTACATTAGTCTTTTTCTTTGTCCTGGGTATTCTGAGGATCTTTCTGTAACATTTTGACTCGAAGGATTCAATTTTATGCCTAGAAGTTTTGGTAATCGTCCATGATTCGCAGCCATAAATTGTCACAGAAAAAAGACAGGCTCTCAAGGCTTTTGCTTTTATCATTTTGCTGGTGCTCTGCCATAATTTCTTCAGGCTGTTCAGTCTCATCAAATACTCATCAAGGAAGATCTGCCCAATCTATTATGGAATCCTCGTCAATGCTACGGAATTCATGTATTATTCTGAGATTGTCAAAAGATATGGAAAAGAACAGAGCATTTTGGATGAAACTCAGCTTACTGTAGATCTAAAGAAGGCCATGGTTAAACCGTATGCAATGGTGTTGATTCTTCAACAAAACTAAACTAAACTACTAAACTAAACATATTAGGAAGTACATAAAATTGTGCTTATAGTACAGAAGACGAGAAGAGCTTACATTGCATTTTGGACCTTATGGAAATAAAATGAAATTAAAACTACCACCAAAATAACTCCAACGTAGAACATTCTATTGTATGGTTCTGAAACATGGACAGCAAAGGCACTTACAGGAAAGGTTCAGCCTTTCTCAAATGGTTGGATATGCAGAATACAAGGGTGGAGATGGCATGACAAGATTACAAATGTGGAACTGACGGAAACAACGGAACAAACACAAGTTGAGCATGCACAACGGAGAAGGCGATGCTGCTGGATTGACTACACATTACAGAAACCAGTTGATAACATTACAAGACAGTCTCTGTTATGGAATCCACCAGAGAAATATCAGAAGATCGAGACAAACATGGAAGTGAGCGCTGCGTGCCAATGGCAAGGCTGCAGGCAAGACTTTGGCCGAACTGA